>DVXP01001609.1:0-14536 GCA_018235645.1 Junonia grisea | reverse complement strand
GGGCAGGGGGGAGAGGGTGGACAGTTTAGGGGGGTCCGCCACGTAGGTAGGAAGTGATTAAAAAAGATCTAAAATTGGTTCAAGTGTATAATTAAGGGGGGGGGGGGGGGGGGATATAAAGAGTAGAGGTATAATTTGTACTGGATTCCTTTTAAAAGATTATCTGCAAAATACATGACAAAACCAAACTAAAAATTTTGTAAGGAATAAGGGTGAAGCATCGATTTGGATTCCTGATAAGTTCATCTGCGAAGTGCCTCAAGCGGTAAGGGTAAACCTTGGGAATCTGCCCCGGATGTCATCCGTGGTTACCATGTCACTGGACACGACTTACTCCAAATAATGCCCTGATTTTGTACGAAAAAAAAAACAAAACTTAAACAAGCTCGTTATTTTTAGCCAACAATATTGTCCGCTCGTTCGCTTTTCAAGTCGACATTAAATGTGTGGGCTCCGTCTAAAAACATTACATAAGCATTACATATTATTGAAGTTTCTAGTGTTAATTTTCATTAACACGTCGCACATATGACCTTGAGCAATACATTGTCTGCCAGTCTAAAGACTGATTAGACCTCAACGTGCATTTGAAAATTTGCAAAAAAAAAAAAAAAATGTCCTAAGATTATGCACCCTTGTTCTTCGACCGCCACCTTGGAAAAAGGGTACAAGGTACAAACGATTTTCACGCTTGATTTTCCATTTAAACGAGAGAATTGAATGACTGATTTATAGTACCTATATATTTAATGATTTAGTACACTGAATAATTAAAAATTCTAATAAGCTCGGCCGCAAACTTTAAGAAGTTCTGGCGCTGTTAGGCGTAAATACTTTCATTGGGCAAGGGGTCGTTCAAGTATTACGTAACACAATTTTTGAAGACTATGGACCCCTCCCTTACATATAACGCACCGTAACGTTGTTTTGTACCCCTGCCCCTAGATGTTACATAACATTTTACCATAATTTTTAGGTGAAAATGGTCACTAAAATAATTTTCGAGACCATTTTCATCTTAAAATCACAATTATGTCGTTACGTAACGCGTTGTTGTTATACCCCCTCCCGGTCTCATAACGCACCGTAACGTTTTACAAGATCCTCCCCTCCCCCCAAACTGCGTTACGTAATACTTGAATGAACCCTAAGTGTTACAAAAAAATATTTATCTCATTATTTTGCTGACACATTCGCGTACTTACGTGTAAAATATGTACAAATTAACATATCTACGCTTTACTTCTTTTTTTTTGCTCATAGTACTGTTAACCTTCACCTGACAAATCGGGAAGGTTAAAGTATCATTATGTTTTTCAGTTGACCTCTATAAGTGTGAATCTTGTGAAAGAGTATGTCATTAGTATCCGTAGTTAGACGAGATTGTGTGATACTGGTTAGTTGTAAAAAAACTCCTTTTTTCAAACTTAAGGCAATTTACAAATACCTATTAATTAATTAACTATCTTGCTATTGCTATTGTCATTACTTGTTGTTTTCTAATATGTCCCATATTTCTTACAAGTCTTCTATTTATTAAAAGGCATAAAACATTCTAAAAATAATGGTCCATAAGCACTTTTTTCTTATTGTCATTACTTGTTGTTTGCAAGAGAGTGCCATATTCCTTACTATAAAAATGTACTTTAATTAAAAGGCACAAAACATTTTAAAACAACAGCCTTTAAGCATCAAGGTTAAGCATGCAAACTTTTTTCTGAAACCAAATTCAATTTTGATTTTTGACTTTTTTGTATTTTGATACACAAATAATCGGTAAAAACGAATCGAATAATTTTTAACAGATCAGCTTAGTAAGCTTGTAATATAATATGTATCTAAAATGTGTCACTGAATACAATTGCGCTATAAATAATAATAAGCATAAAACTTTATATCGCACTGACACACAAAATGACAAAATTGACGTTCAGATTTATTTCACAGCATCGAAGTTCTTTATAATGTTTTCAAGCGATCTGTAAACAAAAACATCGTTGAAGGCGAGGCTGGCTTAACAAAAGAGCATGTTATTAACATCCCTAACACTTGTCCGTGTGAATTTACTCGCTTCGTACGAATAAAACTACACAACGTCACGTCCCGGCCTCGCCGACAGATTTATAATAATTAGTAGCTGTACACACGGTCCTTACCGTCTTTTTTTATATTAAACTGAGTTAAAAATATTCATTTTTTTGTATACTATTGTGCTGCTCATAAATAAAGCCTTAATTTTAAATATTAAGGATAATGATATGTACAAATACTATGATAGATGTCATGAAAGTAGAGCCTGATGAACAAAACTAAGAAATATTATAATTTAAAAAACATTCTAAATAATAAGAGAATATGTATTTGTGTAATTAGTAGGTTCTACACGACATGAAAACAAGTAGTTTCAGAGTTTTCGTAAATAGATATAAAATCGTTTAATTTAATATTATATACTAAATACTAAAATAAGGAAAAATCTTCATCGTGTTTTAGTAAACATTGAATAATTTTTACGAGACTTTTACTAGCAGATAGCTTATGATATAAAGTATAACATAGGTTACTATATTTTAGAAACTGGATTAGGGTTCCGCAGGAAAAATTAAAATCACGAAATATTTTTCGTCCGAATGAAGTTGCGGGCATAAGTTTAGTAGTATAAATAATTTTATTTCATGAAATACGCAAAAAGAGATAAGATGAAAAATAGTCGTTATTCCGACCGCCGAACAAGACGTCCGTAGGTATCTTGTCACCTCAGTTGCCGAAAATAGATACCATCGCTTTCATCTCGTTATACGGGGACAATTATATGCTTACTGATTGACGACGCCGCTTTTATCTCATAACCCGAGGACGTAAGGTTTAAAATACGATGGGCTATTTATTAAAAACTGAATTAAAATACAATAATCGCGTTAAAAATATACGATTTAAGAATGAGATAAACGCTTAGACAACTAATTTAAGTGTAAACGATATCTATATTATAGCTATTTTATTCGATTGATTTAATTAATACTTTTAAATTAACATTTAATATGTATTTTAAAACTTGAAAATATGTATTATTATATTTATTTATGTACGATTTATATACAATTTCTTAATTTTCACATGACAACTGTTCGGCAATGGCCCCGGACTACCGGTCCACACGGGAGGAGCAGCGAAGCGCATGCGACAGCGATCCCGCAGCTTCTCCCTTTCCGTGTCGATGGCGGCCATGACAGGATTTTCTAGAAGTCGAGTATCTATGCTATGAATTTACCCTGCGCCAATAAAAAAGAGGTGTCTGTGCAAGTGTATATACAATCCTCCATCATATAAAGTTTAACTATGCTAAATTCCAAACTTCTGCGTTCGCTGAACGGAGCTATTTATAGTTTTCTTTTATAATTTATATTCATGTACTAAGAAATAAATAATTATGTTGCCTCAAATGGTGCGTTTATCGCCGATAATTTAACTGTGTGCAATCAATAACAGACTCACA
Organism: Junonia grisea; assembly: GCA_018235645.1. NCBI lineage: Eukaryota > Metazoa > Arthropoda > Insecta > Lepidoptera > Nymphalidae > Junonia > Junonia grisea. Next base: position 11,040 of record DVXP01001609.1, on the reverse strand, counting down.
GTCGACATGCTCGTCAATTATTTGTAATGTAAAATCATCCCATCCTCCTCCCATGTCCGCCTGTTTGTCTGATGGGCGACTTGTATCTTCGTTGTATCGACTTGTTGCTTCGTAAAAGGTGGAGAGGTAAAATTTTCGGAGCATGTGCATTTATTACCGCTAAAACGGTAAATAATAAAAACTGGTCAAGTGCGAGCCGGAATTTTCAATTAATTACGTTTCGTTATTGAGCCTCTCGTTTATTTTTCATCATCAACCGGTTGAGCGGTTTTATTATTGTAATTAATTCTGTAAGGTAAGGAGACTTATTTTTTTTAATGCTGAAATTATGACGTACCCAATCAATGTATATTATATTGTGAGTTGAGAATCGTCACTCAATGTACGTGCAACTCAGAATTTGAGCAAAACACGGCAGATGTCTTGTCCTCATTGGGAGGCTTAAAACGCAGCCGCTCGTTTTTTATTTCAATTCCACTTCATGAAATTAATATCAATTGTGAGCTTGCCTTCTACGGCTACATAAAAACATGTCCCTCTTTGTGTTCAGATCGCTCGGGACAGGATTTCAGATGAGGCTCCTTGAGTATTCATCGAGTGTTATGAGATATAATCCGACAAGAGGCAGAAGTTCCATTGTTTCAAAACGCTTAAATGTCCGATGACCTTTTGATTTCTTTATCAGATTGTGAGGGCAAAGTGAAATCGCAAGAAAGCGTAACTAACTTGTGTTTTTTTAATGTTTGTAGCAATTTTATTAAATCAACAAAATCGAACGAACATATATATAAAATGTTGTATATAAAATTAATATTAATTACGTATCAAAATAGCATACTTAAAAAATCTCTAACTCGAACGAAGAATGTCCATCGGTATATTGCACGCAAAAGTATAGTAATTGTTATATAAACTGCATATATAGAATGGCCTGACTTGACAGATGACATAATGTCTGCAGCCATATAGGTACTTAATTAATAAAATTGTTGTATTGTATTTATATAATGTTTTTACATACTTTTCGTTGTAATTAAAACATTACCTATATTGATATATCGACCAGCACTGACAGGAAGCTTTTCTTGTTCGTAATACAATTTTTTTATTACCCGACTTGCTTGATAGGTTATTTTTCCCTCTTTTTTCCCCTTTTCTTGTAACTTTAAGCGACACTTTTTATCCCTATGAGTTACGTTAATATTATGTATTTATTGCATTTTCTTACCTCTCTTAGGCAGGACTTTTTATGACCTGCCTAGATGACTAGTGAATAGCGAAAACTTTAATACGGAGGAATGAAAGCAAACATTATTATATAATGTATATTAAATACTTTAAATTATTTAAAATAAATTAAATTAAGCTATCAGATAAAAATCATAAAAAAGAAAATTATTATAATGTATAAAAAGTTTCATTAAAAAAAATTTCACCGTCGAAAATCGAACACGTGGAACAATGAATAACACCGACTACTAGATGAAATATAAATAATTTTATCGAAGCAAACGTATTTAATTTCCGGCATAAATATTTTACGATTTAACTGCCCTGAACAATCGCACGTAAACCCCAAACTGTACGAGACCATAAACGAGTGAGGAAAACCGAACAATACAATTATAATGAATTACATTTATTATAGAATTATTGTAATATTGACCAATTTTTAAACAAATAATACTACAGAAAAAAATATAGTAACAAGTGTAGTGTAGTTTACCTCTTTAGATATATGGAATTTATAGGATGCAAATACGAAACAGGAAAAGGTGCAGTTTGTTATTATGGTTGCAGCATACTTTACAACTAAATATTACTTACAGTAAAACATTACTTACAGTAAAGGAGGTATCTAACCACGTGACCTCTTTTTTAAGAGTTCGATCCCCCTCCCTCCCCCCCCCCTCAGACACAATGCATAGTATTTGCCACAACTCCACATAGGAATTTTAGTGACTTTTTAGGATTCGACTCCAACTTTTGGCGATAGTTTTTATTTTGAGTTTCGACTATAAATGGGTACCTATGTCATAATTATAGTATTACTCAGAAGCAATTTAAAAATTGTATTTGTAACATAGGTAGGTACATCTTCATACAGTTTTGTACAGCTTTTGTTTTTATTTCGCATTCCTGACGCATTTTAAGGAATTGTAAGAAATGCGAAATAAAAACGAAAGTAAAATGCAGATACTCTTGTTAAAACAATTATCTTGTTTATTTGATTAATTAAACTATTATATAATTTAGAAATAAAATGCTTCAGTAAGACCATACAGGCTATATACACGTGTTATAGGTATATTAATAAAACAATCTTACAGGACAGAACGAACAAAAGTATTTCCAGTGCTTTAAAAAGTTAATTTAAAAATATGTGAATATGGCAAAAACAAATTTATTTTTCAAATAAGTAAGAAAGGATTGGATAGATATTAGATATAGAGACGACCAATTTTGATGGAAAAATACAGTACATGTACAGTTCTATTCCCCGTGACGGGGCAAGATTTAGATTAGTAGCTCATGCCAGGCCGCGGACGTGCTGCGAAAGCGATCCCGCAGCCTCTTCGTTTTCCGTGCTGTGGCGGCCATCTCAGGGGGTTTTAGTGAGTGCAATCTGACATAGCCCGACATCCCCCCAGGAGTCATCCCCCCAGAGAGAGAAGGAGGAGGTATCTATGAAGATTTAACCTGCGTCAACAAAAAGAAGCTCATGCCATAATGATCCTTTGTCATTTGAAAGCATAATAGTCATTTTATCATAATATTCCTTAACAAACGGGCTACGTAACAAAAAAAACTATTTGTTTTATTCCTAAGATTATTATTCATATTAAAACACAAACTCTTTATATTTACGTACAAAAGTATTTATGTATACCTATTATATGTATACCTACGGTATTGATATTGGATACAGGTAGTTACAAAAATATATTGGAAAAATGGGAATTTACGTACACATTTATCGAAAACTAGGCCTGTGGCGGTTCTGATGGTTATGTGTACAATGTACCCCTTCGAGGGACATCGATCTCGTATATGCTTTCACTGATATTAGATGTTCGTTCCGGTACAAATGGTAAGAACGAAATAGGTACATTTATCTATGTATATTAAAAACGTGAATATGTTATTAACATAACGTGAATCTATTAAAAGCTAAATTATTTTATTATATTTTTAAGGCCCAGAAAATTCTCTGATTTCATGGTGAACTATTAAATATTATTCAAATTTTAATACCAAATAATGTATGTTGTCATTAGTTATTATTTAATTAAAAATAAAACGTTTTAAATGATTTGTCTTAGGTAATAAAATCCATACGACATTGCTAATATTTTCGAACGTATATATTTTATCAAATTTTTTATATAATTAATTAAATACGAATAATAATTCAGAAAATAAAACGTAATGATTTAATAATACATCATTGAAAATAAACAGGAGACAATTTAAATACAGTGTTAGAATTTATATTTCCAAAAATCATTGACATCTTTGTTTCAGTGTATTTTAAAATTAAATTAATACTAAAGAGGACACAGAACACATACGAAATGGCAGGTTACTGGGCTCTTTTCAACAGATATTTTCTAACTCGGAACAGAATACACAGATATAAGATTATCAAATTGATACTGTGTAGCAGTTGTACGCGGACAATTTAATTATCGATTCTAACTCGTGTCACAATGTTGTACCGCTCAGACTTTCACCGAAATCCCTAATCATTTTATAATTGGGAAAGTAAGTTTGTTTCTTTGTATACAACAGAATCCCACAACCTAATTGTCATGAAATTTCGCAAGTGTAAAGTTAGGTAGATACATAGACTAAACTTTTTCTTAACTGAAATGTTAAAAAGATCCCAGCAGGCGTAGCCGCGGGCTAAAGCTAGTTCTGAATAAATGAACAATATATATTTGTTAGTGAACGAAGCATTTCCTTCTTGTTTGCGGTATCCACAATTACTGTCAAAGCGAATAAGAGACTAGAGCTTCCTACCTTCGGTTTCAAATACCAGCATTATTATAAAACAAACTTTGTACGAAGTAATCTGTCGGAACTCGTATTTTTGCCTAAGAAAAGAGCATAAATTTAATCAATGGTTGTATTATTTCTAAGAAGTTATTGTTAGTTTGCTCTTTTCAATCTGTTCCCATATAATGATGATTGTAATGGTGAATAAGAATTTATAGCACACCATAAGTAATTAGAATTGTATCAACAGGCAATCATGAAATATTGGAAAGAAAAATATTTGCTAATTAGTATTTTAAAGGAGCTTTCGTATTGGACTTGTCCCCACTATACGACTAGAACATCGCACCGCACGGCGCTAATTTTCATACAATACACCGCCACGATTCTGCACAGAAGTCGAGCGTGGTACGAACACGAAGCTCCTTTATATACACGTAAATTATATTAAAAGTATAACCGCGCGTTTACTATTCATGTCTGCGGTCTCACATTTATATGTGAAACGTGATTTATATGTTGGACTTATGTCTAACTGGAAAGCACTCAAAGATCTTATAGGAATCTCATAAATAGTGCAATTGTATTATCTACAACATTTTCAACAGTTAAATTACCACCCGTTGAAAATGACCGGAACTAAAAGAAAGTCTAAAATTTTACAAAACATTCCAATAGAAACAAGTATGGTATAAACCTTCTAAATAAATTTACCAATGGCGTTTTAATTAAATGACAAGTAACAATGTAGATTACTGGATACTGGACTAGAATGTAGATTGATATCTATGTTTCGAAAAGTTGCCAAACGTAATGCAGGATATGGTATACTTTCGCCAAAAACATATTTCAATTCGCGCACCTACACGGCGCTGCGGCAAAAAGAAGTAAGTTATAAAAATCTACATTTTTCCAACCCTATAATGATTCTACGGTATATGCAGAATCATTTTCGAAATTTTAAATTCATCGAGCCTTTCAGTCAACAGCGTGTAACATCAGTCATCAACAGCTCAACATGTCTAACAAGAGATTCAGGTGTCACAGTGAAAGACGCACACCCGTTCTCCCATTTCAAAGGGGCGGCGGATCAAAGCCCGCCTTGTTCGAGTCACCCTGACGCAACGCACGTGGCGTCTTGCAAAGGGGTGACGTAATTGGACTTACTCGATTTTCCCCCAATTAACTTTAAATAGACTTTAACTTTTTAATGTACATATCATAAGTTATGTATGTGGTATGTAGTATATACGTATAAATTAAAAAAAAAGTGTTCCATGCTATTGAGTACGAGCGTATATGACTCTTACGCTATTAAACAGATTTCATAAACTTTACTGTCATAAAGCTATGGTGGTCAAATTTCGAACACGGTAAAATTTTAGCTATAACAGCCTTAACCGAACAGCTTAATAATTGAAGAATCGAAAATTATAATTATATTTCTAAAGAAATATCTTACAAGTATATAACTAACTTTTTTTATTTGTCACTGATCAAAAGTTACTTAGTCTTTATATACCAGCTTGAGCTTGAGTTTTCGTAAACATTATTAACTCAGTCATTTTAATAACATTTATTCTTTACACAAATAAAATTCAGATGCCCCGAGTTAATAGAGTGGAATAGGAATCGTCTGGAGGTGTGAATATCTCTTTTATTTAAGTTGAAATACGCAGCTGCTTCGAACAAAGGACTTTTTGTTTTATACTGTTTTTAGTTAATAGAAGAGGTGTTAAACGAAATCTCACGGTTTTCTGTTAACGTGATGATAATTGAATAGTTAAATTTATTTACGTGTGTACCGATATTGAATCGAAATCGCTATATTAATATGAAATACCTTACCTTACTTATATTAATAGTAATATTTACAACAGTTGTATACCTATTACCTATGTTAAGTATTCACCTAAAAACCAACAATAATTTCAAGTATAATTTTTAAGTAATGTAAATTACCTACGTGGTATTATGTGCAGGTACTGATTGATATAGGTATACTTCAGGTAGATACCTAGAAATACACATACAAACCTATTATTCACGTTGTAACGTAATATTGGCAATCAATGCAACTCGAAACATCAAATTGATTGTCGACACTTGATCTTTGACCAAATATCAAAATAATTACGTTAATTGTGAACGCAAATGCATAATGAATACGTAAGCTTAATAATATGAGCTATGCAAGAATATGATTAGTTAATCATATGGTAATAATAAATTTAAATAGTAATCATATGGTAGTTACCATATAACATATTTTTTTTAATATTAGTGACTTATATATTTTTAAGTTTGGCTGACTCAGGCTCTTACTTGAAATTTTTTGTAGTTATTTCGACTCACACGTGTCCGTGGCCAAAAAAATATTTAAAAAATTTGGTGCACTTCACCAATTTTTTTTTTCAATTGGTTTCAATAATAAAACTAATTAATAGAATTATCCCCTTTCCATCATTTATGACAACCAAAATTATAAGTCATTTTATCTGTTATAAAAACGAACAAAATGAAAACACGTTTCTTATTATTTATTGTCGTAGTCAATACAAGCCCACAGGTTTGCACACTCACGTTAAATAAACTAATAAAATTTATACGGCGTGTTTTAATATATGTTTTCATTATTCCTCGCTCCATTTTATACCTTTTATTACGTTTGTGTTGAGGTTATTCGATTATGAACTTAACCTTATTTGTACGCTCCACAAAAAACTTTAAGTGTTGTACAATAAGTTTCGAATTTATTTATAGTGATAAAGCCAAATAAATTAAGAATCAGTCCTGTGACGTTGAACAAAAATCAGTATTCTTAATGCTTCTTAAATACAGAACTTTATCCGCCAACCCGCAATGGAGCAACGTGGTGGATTTAGCCCTTAACCTTTCGCATAATAGGGGTGGAGGAACGCCTTTGCCCAGCAGTGGGACGTTTACAGGCTGTTACTTTACTATTACCTATGTACTACCTACCCGCTTGGCTGATCCAGATAGAATTAGCGAACTTTTTTTCACTGTCGACCGCAATAACATAACCAGCTACTAAAGATGAATAGAGACACCGATGGTTGCGGATTTTATTTTTGTCAACGTTGTTCTAGAATCAAGTGAAGCTTATGAATATAACGTAGCTATATATATTGAAATAAAAATCTGCACTTTCAGAGATCTTCGCTATCGGTGAATATTGAAATTGCGCATGTTAAATTAATTCCAGTATTTATTTTGTTAAACATTTCAAATTTGTTTTAAAATATTGAATACCAATATGGGTTGCAGGGTGGTATTTAGCATCTGGTGTCGTCATCAGACACCTTGTCTTATAAGCACCATTATTACTGTTATCATCTCGTTTTTATGCCGACGTAAACACCGTCTTCGAGATTTCGCTATAAAACTACCTCGCGAAGCTTTCATTACTCGCTTTATATTACTATTTTCTTCATCCTTGCCTCCATAAAGACTTACAACTCAAAACTCAATTCAAGGCTCAACAAAATCTATAGGAACTAATTACTTCTAATACTCAAGCATATTATAGGGGAGGACGGGGGAATGGCGATCACTTAAGGAAAAAATGGTGTAGTTTTTAATTGATTTTGTATAAAATACAATTAAGTATAGTAGCGAAGTCTTTAACTATCGAGCTATATATGTTTTAACAATAAATGCATATATCTTTAACATTTTGAAGTTAGAAAACGTTAATTAAAAAACGTGTTTGGGCGACATTACCCACTGGGTAATGCCGCTCATTCATACTTTTTTAAAATATAACAGGAAAAATTAATTTAAATTTAGAAAATATTCATAGGATTATCTTTTTACAATAAAACTGAAGTCTACAGTAATAATTTAGTATAAACTATCCTCATTTCTATGTAAAATTAGCTGTTCTTCAATTTAACAAATAATTTTAGTAATTTATGAGAGTTTTATTTTAAATGTTTTATTTTCTTTCCTTAATAACTCTAGTAGTGGTCCTTTGACAATTTCTTGGCAAATGTACAACAAAAAAGAAATTAATCAATTCATTAGAGATAATGTCACCAGGTGAGCGGAATAACCCCAAACGGTCGTTTTGTAATAAATTTTTCTTTAAAAATACACCATAACCAATTGTTGGTAATTGCTTGCATTGTCACCAAGTAGAATAACTTTATTACCAATAAATAAAATAATAATTTCATAACCATTAAAGTTTTGGACTCACCAAAACTCTCCAAATCAAAAATTAGATCAAAGAGGTAAACAAAAAAAAACAATTTATTTTATCATGACGCGAGTTGGCTGTCTGTTTGCATTGCTGTCTGTTAGAGATGCCCTTCCCTCGCGCTGTACGTCACAGTGCGAGTTACTATGTTACATAATAGCAGAGAAACAGAGGTGAGCGCCATTACCCGGAGAGCGCCATTCCCCCATCTTCCCCTACCTATTTAATAATTTAATTAAAATAAAGTTGAAAAAATAATCACGTACAATAAAAAACCTTATTTTAATATACTTAGTTGAAATAACACTACTTAGTAATCTACAGGAAAAAAATAATTAAAGTTAATAGCATTCTTTGGAGTGATAAGACAACCAATGTTTATACTAGTACATACATTTGTATACGTGATGCATAAGATCGTGACAATATAACAACTATAAAAAAATAAAGTATAAAATATATAAGCTTTATTTCTCAACTAGAAGACCGCCTAGGCTTCTCATTGGTATTCCTAACTTCTTGAAAATTTAATATAGCTTATTGTAGCTACCCAACAGTAAGAGAATTTTTCACAAGTAGTTTCGGAGCTGGTATAGCTCAAACAAACAATCAAATCTTTCCTATTTATAATATTAGTGCAGATAAAATAAAAAACACATCTCATAAACAAAAGCTACAACCAAAAGGAAACCACAATTAAAAACACTTTAAATCTATCTCAATAGCCTTAAGCCGGGCGATTAATGTGACAAATGGCACCGGATTCGTGGTAACATTGAGAAGAATGTCAGGGTCCCGGGTTCGGTTCCCGGTATTTTTAGAACAACCATGGGCATGTTGTTTATGTCGCAGTTAATATTATACCGGTTTTAGTGACGTTTCGTAACAAGGAGTAAATATGTTGAGCAACCATCTAATATAGTGCTTGTTGCAAATGTATTTTAAAACTTCTTAAACTACCCACTTTAGAATTATATTATAAAATAAAGCAAAGATTTAAAGAAACAATGATTCGAATATTAATCACAAATTTCATAAAAAGTATAACGCACCTCATTTCTTTTTATACAATATCTTTAAAAAAAACTGGAACAAAATAAACTACTCTTCTCAAAATAACCAAGAAAAACAATAGAAATCGAACCCAATATAATCAAGGCCTACTGATCCACAATTCTCTAAAAACATTTTGATTCAAATAATATTATTCCGAAGTGAACATGAACGAATAAACAGATCTATCCCTTAAATTTTTAACAAAACAATCGAGAAGCTTCACACATTTATTAGAAAAATACAAAGGAATAAAACAAACACTCTTTCATGTATCTGTTTCGTGTCTGACGGACGGACGGACAGATTGTATAGATACGTCGATAGCGTAACTGAGGAAGCATTGTATGTATATTTAGCTGAGGTGTGAACTATCTACGAGAGATGTGAGCGCGTTTTCATTGTTACTAATGTATTTTTAATGTTTAAAACGATTATACATTTCTTTGATTAATGTGTCATCTGAAACTTTTTAAGAATTAAGGGATTCAACAATTTTATCTAATAAATCACATACTCGTACATCTATCTATCACAACTCACAAGACACTGACTCTTGTAGACTAGTTACGTCTTGAGGACGCCTCGTTGTTCATTGACGAAGTGAAACGTGCTTAGAGTAGCTGTGTTACGTCTTCGAGTTAGATTCTTTAATGTAAACAGTATGACAATGACACTGTAACTATTTGTAATATTCGACACTGTAACCCTAAAGACTTTATGACGTATCCAATTTTGACACCCATTATACCCCTGGAATGTCATGATTTTCTTTATCTTGTGGCATCTGAGCGGTGTCAGTTTTAAAATCAATAGTGTCACCCAACATGAACAGTAAAATCGGTGTAATGGAGTGCTGAATTTGAAGGATATTTTTTCAACAGTCAAAGTAAAATCAGTCAAAGTAACAGCCTGTTCATATCCCACTGCTGGGCACAGGCTTCTTCTCATATCAGGGAAAAGGTTGAGAAGCTTAATCCACCACGCTGCTCCACGGCGGGTTGGTGGATATACCAGAACGTGCCATGTGCCAGAATTCCGCACGATGTTTCGCCCCTATTATTTTTCTCATAGCTACGTCCAATGGGCACAGTTTCCAAGAGATAGGTCGCATGCACGAGGTGCGGTCGTCGTCCGCTATCGCTGGCCTTTAACCGCGCATCCGTGCTGACCCGCCTATCAGTCGGACTATTCCGATGATAAATCGAGACTCGCTCAAGTGAATTTGTCATTTCGCCCATTCGGACTAATGGGCGAAATGACTAAATTCTAAATTGAATCAAAAGGAACAAAAAATCAAATTTGAATTGGTAAAAACTTGCTATAGAATATCCAACGCATACAATTTACGTCAAAAACGACAAATACTTTAGTACGACTTGGTGTCGCATCGTATCGCTTGGCGCTACATGTACGATCGTGTGAGTGAAGTGTAAAAAATTCGCTTGAGTGAGTCTCGATTTTTGGTCGGAATAGCCCTACAGATAATTAAATTTAAGTTTTAAATATTCTATAACGTAATTTTCGACCGGTATTTTTCCATATATTGACTGACAGTGACTCTAGCGAATTCATTACAGGCACTGCTAGTCGATGTATACAGTAGTCAAAGAATACCGAATTTTACTTTATAGAGAACTAACAAAACTAAGGTGACAGAGTTTTTAATCTAAATATAAAGGGTGTTCATTAAGTATGTGTTAGATCCTGTATAATCTGTTACATATACATCTAGGTTTGCCATTATGAATAAAAAGAAGACTAAA
>DVXP01001608.1:0-14540 GCA_018235645.1 Junonia grisea | reverse complement strand
CGTGGTGGATTAAGCTCCATGCCTTCTTCCTAATAGGAGAAGAGGCCTATGCCCAGCAGTGGGATATGTACAGGCATTATTAAAGAGAAAAACAATCTTATCAATTTAGACAAAACTAAGTTTCCCGATTTAAATAACTTTGTAACTATTTAATTTGTATATTTATTTAGTATATAATATAATATCATCTATGTTATTTTTCTAAATTGGATGCAAAATACAAACGTTATTAACTGAAAAATTAAAAAAAGCTTTAACAATTAGGTCGAGTTTGTTAACACAGAGTATAATTTCAGCAAAATTTCAAATTGATCAATGCAAAATTTCTAACCATATAAAATACCGCATAAATATTGCCTATCCTTCCTTAACCCGATCTTTTTATAAAAAAAATAACCCTTCAACTATAATATACTAAAAGCAATATAAAAAATCCAAAAAAAAACATTAGAAGAGAGCATTTTACGAGATTCCGTTAACGATTCATCTATTGCTTTAAAATACACTGTAATATATTTTTAATTATTTGCTTATCACATAACCTTTACATTAAAAGTGACCTAGCTCAAAATTATCATCCTGAAGTAGCTATAGCTCTTATAGTTTTAAGGTTCATTTTTCAATATACATATTTTTGAGTTTTGCCACTTTTTACTTCATGAAATACATTGACTGTGAACCGATTTCTTATCTGACTTTTGAAGACTAATAAGATACATGTTTATTTATAAAAGCTAAAAGTGGGAGTTTTCATGAAAGAAATAATATTTTGTAATAATAAAGGATAGAAAATAGTATGACATTGTATTTTAATGATTTAGCTCATATTTTCAAAAAGCAGTATAGCCAGTTAACACTCAAATTATTTTCAATATATAAGTTACTTACCTTACATTTTCAGACCGAACATTTTACCGGTTTACAGCCAATATATACATAAATACGTATGAATATATATTTTTTTAAATGTTTTTATCTATATTAGCACATAAGTAGGCGCCGCTTGGACGCCACAATTGTCATCTCTCATAGACATGAGCACATAACCATCGTTTCCCCATAGGTTGGACCATGAGTTCTTGATCAGCCAGTATTTTTGGCCGTTGAGGATTCCGTAACCGACGGCTAAGACCGCGTGGTCCAATTCGTCTACTTGGTTTTTACTGTAAAAAAAATAATATATGTGTTAGAGATGTCAAAAATCAGCGCAAGAACACACTAAATGAAAATAAAATTCGTCAAAATTAGGCACAAAATTATACAAACATTCAGGAAAATGAAGAAGAACTATTTTTTAAATGCGAAATCTCTATCGGCCTACTCTTCGATTACTTAGACTTTTTTGTTTTAGTGTCACGACTAAATGGTTGCACTATTTTTAACAGAATAAAAAAATGAGTTGTCTCAATTCACCAGGGACATTATTTTTGAAGGATTTTAGTATGAATTACACCTTTGGTATGATTGTTAAAGAACATACGATAATTATTTTGTGTAAAGATACTGAAACATATTTCATACAACGGGGAATCAAAATTGTCGAAAGTCCTATGACAATTTATTACCCCCATACGTACACAAACACGCACGTATGTATATGTACACACAAACACGAACACATAAACATGTACAATTGTACATTGTGTATGTGACACAAAATGATAACTTACCATTTAGGATCATAGTAGACTCCGTTAGAGTAGAAACTGAACGTCTTGTGCGACGCGTCGATCGCCACCGATATCGGGCCGTGCTTGAAGATTGCCAGCTGTTATAAAAGAACAATGTTTACTTAATATAATATATTATTCTAAAAACATATTAACCCTTGTTTATTTATTATTTTCGTGTTATTCCACACGTGGGGAAATAATATTAAACTTTAACATCAAATCAAAAATCAAATCAAAAATGTCCCTAACACGGCGGGATTCGAACCCGCACCTACTGCCTAGCCGGGGCAGGGACTCTAGCCGTTTGAGGTATGGGTCGCTTCGCACGCTCCCGCTGTGTCGCTAATTTTTGATTTGATGTTAAAGATTAATAATATACTAGCAGACCGGCTCGGCTTCGCACGGTAATCCCCAATTTTTTTAAGATTTAATATAGCCTATGTTCCTCCGGTGAACATAGGCTATATTAAATCTTCAAAAAAGCGTAGGTTAGCGTAGGCGTAGCGTAGGTTCCCAACAGTGAAAGAATTTTTCAAATCGGTCAAGTAGTTTCGGAGCCTATTCAATACAAACAAACAAACAAATATTTCCTCTTTATAATATTAGTATAGATACACAATGCATATGCGATCATTTAAAGTTACTTCCATACAGATGAAGCCGTGGGTGGCCGCTAGTGCTCAATGATTGTGTTGTTACTATCAATTACTTATCAAGAGAAGACGTTGGAATTGAAGTCTAATATTCAATTCGTAGAAATATATTGGCCACATGGCTGTGATGTAACTATACCTATTGTACCAATAACAATATCTGATAGAAGCTGCGTGCCTATCGCATTAAAAGCTAAACATATGATTAATAAATTTTATATAAAAGGTAGTTACTTTAGCTGCTAAATTACTGGTAGTAAATCTGATTGTAAAAATATTCATAATTTTATATAAAATACGTTTTATTATTCTTTTTTAGGGACTTGATCGTATCTCAGACGAGTTGCGTCATCCAGTTGTTGTATGCTAATAACATGTACTGTTTATATATCATACGTTTCACTAACAATAAATCTCTATCTTTGTATTCGCTCGAAAGAAACTTAACGCGAGCAACTTTAATATCTATTGTTACGGCAGTTCTAATAACACGTTGTCTCTTTACATATGCCCATAAATTGACACTGTTTTGACAAAAATAGCAATTTTTTTAGCTTCGTAATAACACTTGTGTAATCCCATATTATTGACGTCACAAAGCCACTATATGAACCCTAAACCGTGTTAATGGTGATATAATTATGGCGATATGGCTGGTTTTCACATTAACCGTTTAGTTACTTAATTAGGTAAAATGGAGCACGACTAATATAGACGAACGAGTACTGCGTTAACCTGAAAATACCTCCTAATTGGTACACTACTTTTATGTTCGTAAATGTTTGCGTACCTTTCCGGTATCAAAGGAATTGAGATAAAAATTTATTAGAGGTACCTATATCATAGAAGGAGACGCAAAAAGTCAGCTAATAGGTTATAAAATTGTGTTTGCCAAGTGGTGACTCAAGCTTGTATCCGTTTGTTCTACAGTCGAACATATTACAAGGTCCTTTAAAACTAAAGTAACTAAAGTTTTTATTCATTTTTATTACAAAAAATAAACATCTCCTTTATATAATATAATTATACTATACACTCTCGTGCACGTTTATTACGTTACCGGTTATTTCTATAGGCTTAATAAGCAAAAACGTACGTGCATTAATATGAAAGTTATAGGAAATATAAACTTGAATATAGCTACTCTGAGTTACCAGAGTTAATTCAAAGCAAACGAAGCCGCAGCGAGTAATTTATATATAAATTGTAACGCGTTGATTTTTATGAAAGATAGATATGAAATAAGCGGTTAGAAAAATGATCGCAGCAACAAATTGCCCAGTTGTCGATGATAAATCGGTGGCCAGTTGATGGCCACCTGCAACGTACCATTACAAGTTTATGGTAATATCCATGTAAGATATCCAGCCGGTGTACCTATCATATGTGTTTAGGAGCTGTAATTACTTACGCAAGAAATCTCGAGATGAAAATTGCTATATTAATCATTGCGTCGTTTTTCTTTCCTTTTATTTCAAGAATCCATTTATTAGTTAACTATCAACATCGATATTCGTCTTATTATTTTTTTATCTTGACGTGGTATCGTTTGGGTTCCATTAGTTTATATATATTAATTACCGTATTTAATTCTTTTGTTCAATATTTATATCTAAAAGGGTGGCTATTACGAAATTAAAATGTTTCTAAGCGGAGTTTTGTTCGTCGAATAAAAAGTGTAAATAATACGGACTGAAGCAACTTTTGTAGAACAATAACATATTCTTGCAAAACGAAATTATAAGATATGCGCAAATTCGATATGTAAGTACATATTTTCGTAACTTTCTCGTATTTTCTAGTAACATAAAGTACTATTTTAAGTTACATTAACATATAGAGTTTAACTACTATGTCATATATTTTTATTAGTGCAATTACTCGTCTGCGGTAAGTGTCAAATGCGCTAGTTGAAAGGTGCTCACCCGAGTTATGAAATCGCGTGGGATATCGCAACTCTTTGCGCAATTAACTGCGCCCTTTCTAAGCTTGGCAGGATGTCGTTAGATTTCTACTAGTCCCCATATTACTTCTACGGTGCTCTGAGGTATATGTGATACAAATTTTTTTGGCCAGACTTGTAACGTATGGAGTTACTTGTATATTAATCTAAGATGTTTTAATATGGATCCATAAATTAAATTTCATCAGCATTAAATTAAAGAATTGAAAAAGTTACTCTTAGTATCACTATATTAAAAATGCTCATTTATTTTGTATGCCT
Source organism: Junonia grisea (assembly GCA_018235645.1). NCBI lineage: Eukaryota > Metazoa > Arthropoda > Insecta > Lepidoptera > Nymphalidae > Junonia > Junonia grisea. Next base: position 9,990 of record DVXP01001608.1, on the reverse strand, counting down.
ATTTTTAAAACTATATACTATATTACTAGTTTACTTCCGTAACATTTTTATATAGATAACGTTATCCGAAACTGGGTTATACCATGATATTTTAGCTGAATTTTGTGAGTCATCTCTTCATCAGTTGAGGTTTCAATTTCGCGCTACGTTATATTAAACAGTGACTGAGTTCAAATCTCGCAAATCATTGCTTATCTAACACCTGCTTCTTATCTTTTAATCACCAGTAAACGGCAAACTTGACTGAGTAATAAACAGCGGTACATAAATTAAATTTTACTGTAAATTATTAGTCATTTCATTTACTTTTTATAGAGTCTACATTGTTACTAATTAAAGTGTCGCGTCTATTTTTATTTGTTAGAATGATAAAGAATAAAAAAGTATTTTGTGTAAAAAAGTTTATTAGGTACGTAAATTACGTTAAGGAATAATGAAGGTACTGTTAGTGGAACCAGTATATGCGTGTCCAGGAGTGTTGCCTAGCAACGAGTTGTTGATGTCAAGAGAAGGTGTGCTGGATGATTATTACGAATTGGAAAATAAGAAAGGAACTATGAATCCAATGTTTTAATAAGGTTTTAATACTTTTCCCTACTGAAAACTTTTTAAAAACATATAGTGTATTGTTTTTTTGTACTAGCCATTTCATTTAAAATATTGGTATAAAAATCATTTAGGTATATTAAATGGGATGCTCTTAGTTTAAAAACATTCCATTTTAGAAATCCGTAATGTAACTGGTGATTCAAAAGCGGAAAATGACCCTCGTTATTATGGATATGGCAGACTGCATTCAAATTTATAATAGATGTAAAACACAATGCAATTTTAAAAACATGTACAAACGTCCACCGAAGATGCTAAATGTATGCAAGTTTAGTGCTTCCCAACTTACTTCCTAAGTAATTGTACGATTCGTCGTCGTCAGCCAATCGCAGTCCACTGCTGGACATCTAGCCCGCTCCGGCAACCTTGCGTATGTCGTCAGTCCAGTGGGCCAGAGGTCGTCCTACACTACGTTTGCCAAAACGCGGTCTCATTGTACGATTATCTTATTAAAAAGTTTTATTTCTAAAAAAACTGAATGCCACGCTTGACAAAAAACAGGCACAATTTTACTCTACATAATACCTATATTATACACTACTTGTACCAACTTTTAACGTAACGAGTTTATTTTGACCTCGCATTTTTAAACTTCGTCCTATTTTGCTGAATAACTCTAACCTGTCCTGAAAACAATACGCTCAAAGTAATTTAAATTGTTTTTAGGTCACATGGTAACACGAATACCTTAAAACCGTTTTATTTTTTAAATAAAACATGTTTTCATTGCACGAAAATAAATAAAATTTTTATTTAATATTTTGAAATTTTCGCTTAAATGCACTCGAAGTGCATTTGCAATAAGTGCGCGTACTGCATTAACGCTAGGCTGAAAATAACAAGTAAAATCTAGGTCAGTTTCAGCCTGAAGCTGAAAACATTTTTTCCATATGTAATAAAGTGTGGGTAACCTTCGAGAGTACGTTGAGAGCATTCTTGAGGTAAAATAATTGTATGCGGAAAATATGTTAAAATATGGGGTAAAGTTTTTAACGTTAACGTTAATGAGAATGGAATCTTTTTACCTAGTAATACAAAAGGATGTCGAGGGTTTTGTTGGTTGCAATGATATTCTTGAATAACAGATACAGTCTTATTTGGAAAACTTATTTTTTGTTCTTAACTTATAAACAGAAAAACAAGAACATATAGAAATATTGTGCACAAATACATTAATTTGATTTGAGATTGTACAATTTTATTATTATAAAGCATTCACTTCATTTCATTTTGTTTGCCGAATAAGTTTAATTAATAAACTTTGTCTACAGAAGAGAAAAAAAACGAGTTTTAAAAATAGTTTTGGAAAAGAAATGTCTTTTGAAGATATTGTTAATGAGCAAAGACTTCTTTAAAAACAATTGAATTTTTCATCTGGCAAAGCGCTTTAATTGGTTAATATTCAGCGGTTGTACGCTCACAGAATTTCGTCTGAAACTTAAAGAGTTGGCTCAAGGCTATTTTCCTTAAGTACTGGAAAACGGGACATTAATTTTAAATATAGATTAAATGCTTGTCTTAATAGCTCGATTAAGCATTAAAAGACACTTAAAGCGATGGTAATTAAAGGCTTATTTTCTGATTATTTATTAGTGTTGAACATTCTTCAAAAATTATTATTATTAACATACCAATGAACGATTAGTTTCACTTCATTATATAGTAATGTCTAAACATGTGTAACATCAGCTTAACGAGGCATTATAGTATATTATGCTGGCGCATTGTAGTTCAATAAATCCATTGTATTGAACGGACTAGCAGTAAAGAGCGTATCAGAATTTGAGCTGCTACGTTAATTCAATGTAACCGTAATGGGTTATTGCTGGATACATGAACTGTAGCTATGTTATATACGGATATGTCCGGAAGGGAATTGTATATACTGATTGTACGATATGTAACGATAATAGGGCGTAAGTTACACTTATTTGTAATATTCCATCATTATTAAGCTATAGCGGTGGACCGGGACGTCCAGTAGTGGACTGCGATTGGCTAACGACGACGATTGATCATTGACTTAAAAAGAAAAACCTCTCAAGTGCCACGCCATTTATTGGAGTTACTCGAACTTTTATCCTTAAGGCTGTTTTTTATTATTGATAGCTTGTAACAAACATAGCGTAGTAGTAAGACGGAACCTGCGCTACTGAAGACGTTCTTCCCACGATGCGTTCAAACGCGTGATAATCCGTAAAATAACGCAATTATAGTGTGAAAATACTACGCTTCGTTGACAATACTTACACCATTACAACCTTTTATAAATCGGCGGTTATAACACGGATTTCTTCATAGAAACCGTATGATAACATTGCGATGTCAAAGTCCACTAATATTTAATCCGGTGTAATTGATACGATTAACTGCAAAAAGTGCAATTTAACGTAACGCTTCTAGGGTCTCCCGTCTGAAGCCCGGAATGTGCCAGATGTTATCCTTCTGTTTAAAAGGTTTACGCTAATACGGGAGCTTCCCGGTTCAATTAACATGGAATGCACGAATATGTGTGAAACGGTTTCATATATACTGGTGAACACTTTTTACAGACTATTCTTTCGTTCGTAACAACAATGAAGGTATTTCAAAACTATTATTCAAACGCCAGGCTACCCGTTTCAAAAGGGTCGACATCAAGAATTAATTTATGAAGAATTAACCTTTAAAATAATTGTAAAATTTAATAACAAAAACAACAGTCCTCGCAAAATCTAAACGAGTCCCATTTAAGCAGTAACAATAGTAATAAAAATAAATACAACGCTCGAGCGAATCCGTTTCATTTTAATAATCTCGACGACATTAGCGCTTTGCTTCATTATTTAATTAAATTTTTCATTACGCAGTTTACAGTTTTGTCGCTAATTTCAATTGCTTTCACGACAATTAAGTTTCCAAGTGTAAAACCGGTGTGTAATTGGGTTAATGAGTTACAGAATACAGGTCCTCCTTATACGTGCGTGGTCCAGCCGGTGTAGGCGTGTTTTAAACTAGTAGGTAGCCATTCTCACTGGAATTGTATTGACAATAATATTTGCTGACAAATTCGAACTCCATAATTAGTTATTAGTAATGTATGGATTTAGTTCAACGGAAAAACGATTTTGGTATCTGTTTATTTGTAATGTATGTATGTTATGATATGGATTAAATTTTAAGGGATTTTAGAGTGTTTTATTTTTATTATAAACAATTTTATATAATAATTTTTTTAAATGCAACTTATTATTGTAATTTTGTTCCTAATGTTGTTTACTAATTATTTTTTTAATCTTGTTTCAGGTACGTATTTCTTACACTAATATCTTCGTAAAATAAGTGAGGACGTAACGGTAAGAATCATATTTTACTTTTTTAGTATTTCCTATAACCTCAGCCGTACAATAGATTACATATTATTAAAAAGTAACATTACATATCTTTAGTAACAAAAAAAATAAAACTACTAAGAAATATAAAAATAACACTTTTGACCAAACCTAAAATAAAAGTTCTTTACCAACGCCGTGTTCAACACAACTTCAATGTAAAAGGTCCAAATATAGTTTTATCATACGAGAGAAGCACAAATAATACTTAAGTACACAACCTCTTCATAGTAAACAGTAACCTGACGCCGAACAGCCGGCGATACGATTCTATTTCCAAGGAAGGAAACACAATTTAGTTGCACTTGACCACGGCCACTTAGCGGATCGGTACGTTTTCGTAAAGGTCAGAGACCTGTAGTAGCAGGGCTCTTGCACTACTTTGTAGGGATTACTGCGTTTCGATAATGTGCTGAAGTTATTATTGTATTGTTTTCTATTAATCTATATTTGACGTATAAAAAAAACTGTAGGCGTATCAAGATAGTGAAATAACCCCCAAGCTGTTTGTGGTATTCGTATTTTCATATATTTAGTTTAACCATTAATTTTTACCAATTCACGTCTATTGAATCAGGAAATAATAGGACAACTGAAAATCTTTGATTGACAACAATCAAAAGCAACATACATAAACTAAACCTATGAAATATATATAGTATTGTAAAATATAATAGTTTAGAATGAAATTCCAATTATGTCACTCTTCATACACCCGGTCTTATGTTTTTCCATATGGCTAGGCGACCACCGAAATTCATACTGAAAATAATCCTATTAACAGTATGTTCCTAAATATAATTACAACTCATACTGCATTCCCGTTTTCTGCTTCACTGTCCTTATCGTTATTTCCTCTGCAGTGCCTCTCTTGCAAAAAGGTAGAAATTTTCGCGTGAAAATTCATAAACGGACTCGTTTCTAATACAGTGGCAGAGTGTCTATTAGTTTTGTCTGCAAGGTTGACGTTTTTTTTTATCAATATTTATCGTAAACGTTACAAATTCGAATGTGTTTGTTTGATATAGTATGCAAAAGGCTATTTTTAATACCAATAAGAATTATATTTTCGTAGGATAAAAGTAAGTCTTTGAATTGCGACTAAAACATAAAAGTGAGTTTATTATTTAAAATATACCTATATTACCATACCTTTTCTGGGTTGTTTGCGGCTAAAAGAAATTTTCATGGTTCCGTACCCCTTATAATAGATAGTTTCAGTGATATAATGGCTGTGAAAGTCTTTGATATGGCTATTTTAATTATATGCTTAAAGTAAGCGCAATTAGTACGCCATGATTTATTTACTTTTTTCACACTTTTGCCTCCAAATCAAAGAGATAGGTATACATCTTTTATTTTCATACTACCGATTTGTCGATCGATGATCGTAAGTGAATTTTGAAGATCGATTACATCGAAACATTTCTAAATCTATGTTTAATGTGCATTTTATCCTATCAAACATGACTATAAATTTCCTAGTACAAATTGTTTATTTAATGATTAGATAATCACAAAATAGTGAGATCAAAGTTATTTCAATAACATTATTAGGTACATTCTATGTTATTGTATTAGTTCGTACAAAATACAAGAAAGCATCAATTTATACAAGTAAATCGATTCTGCCGCATCGAACCTTATGTCTGAGTACATAAGACCATAATGAAATTGTGGACCGAGATGCGCATCCGACCAGCCACTTCCGGTCGGCCGGCGGGAAATCAACTTATCTACCTGACAAACATGGCGGCGCTTTCCGCCATATTGTCGATTTGTGGTACTCTATTCACTTCAATGATATTTTGCTGTGGACATTTTATAAAATAGTGCATTGGTTGCTAGCGTTTACTTTTCCTATTGCAAACATGTTTTTCGGTATATCTGCAATAATTTTTAGATCATAATGCCATTTGGCCTTTTACTAAAACGACTTAATTCATATTTAAAAACTGAAACAGAAAATTAAGAATATTAATTACTTATTTAATATTTTCAGTCGGAACTGATGCAATAAATTTAAGACAGTAGTGTCAAATTCGAGATAGGGTTGAACAGTAATTAAGTTTTATTGAGTACCCTTGACCGAATAACACAATGCATTATCTCTTAATCATAAGGCTTGGCTTTTTAAAATCTACTTATGCAAATGGAATTGTCATTGAAATCATAATTGGTACATGACATAATATTATAGCATTTCTAAGGAATCGTTTTATCTGCGATACATTATCTTTTTTAATCTATTAATTATTGCGTTTTTTTTTATCTTTTACAGATTTAACTTGATAATTACAATTTCTATTAATGTATCTATTATTTTGGATTAGATTAGAGATTATCATTTACAGGTATTATTACGAATAACGGATATTATGGATATTATTTTAGAGATTATCTTTTTATTTTACCAATTTGTTTGGTTAGTTTAGGTAATATAAATAATATTATAAAAAAGAATCTTCAGAATTGTTGGATAATATTACCATACCTATTTTATTCTAAGCATTTTTTAGAATGCTTTGTAGATTAAGGTATGCAAATTGCATTTTTAATAAGTAACCACCAGGGCACCAGTCACGTTTTTGTAAAATGAGAAAAATGCAAATATTTTGACCTAAATGTTTTGCAAAGATTTCACTAATTTTCAACTAGGCTGGTGCCTATCTTAATTAAGAGCCCTCATGGCCTCATGTTGCGGGTTACGCCTCCCTCATGTCAGAAATCTCACTGGAATTGAATATTTTAACAACTCGAAATATTACACGAATGTGTATTTCGAATATGGCGTACTATTTATATAATATCATACAGAACTATATATCAAATATTTATTTGTGCAGACTTAGAGCGTAATATCTTTTGGAAGAGTAACTAATATACCTAATTTTATTTACGCAATTTTTAAAAGAAAAAGGGCCATCCTTATCTTAATGGTTTAATGAGTTTATTGCGGAATTAAATGTCGTCTACTTCATTTGATTGCACCCAATCAATTAGACACATACAAAACAATAGTGCCCCAAATAACGTATAAGATTAATAATGAATCATTAAATAACAATAAACGTCTTGTTTTTAAATAATTAGGCGATGATAAACAAGTTGTGTGTCATGTTATAGATAATTTGTAAACATTTATACTCGGATATTAAATGTCGGTTAAGTGTTATCGAATTAATTAATATGCATTATGTAAATCATGTTTATTGTCCGTGTCGTGTAAATTATTTATATGTCGGTCTCTTTTGTAAACTAATTGATAAGTCAAGAGGTCATTTGATAATATATTTTTTATATGAATTGTTTTTGATAATATCAGTGTTAATTAATTATAATAAATATGACAAAGATAGAGTAATAAAATCGTTTCAACAAAAAATACATAATCGTATAGTATTCTGTATTTCTAGCTTTCCTTTTTGAAGTACTTAATATTCGTGTTATAAATATTTCATTGACAGTTTCAATGAACGCCTGTTATAATTAACAAGCAATGTTCATTAACAATTGCATTGCTATGTGTTGCAATGGTAGGTACATCTTCTGTATGTCTGTATCGTCGTTCAAAGTTAAAGGGACATAGCTTGTTTGATATATTAGTATGCGATCGTTTACATGGAAATAACTAGCTGTGGAATTTTCACATTTCATTTCCCAAGTATAAAGACTGTCAGCCTTGTGTTTTTTATTCAAGAGTCTAGACGGGGGGAGGGGGAGGGGAGGCATGAGGGTTCTTCCCGCTGACTTCACGCTTTAGAAGGTCTTATTATTTTCTCTTATGAGATGTTTTCTTCGTATTTTTTCGCTGTTTAGTTCGCTCTTTGTCAGCTTTTCTTTTTTTTCGTTTTTTGTAGAGCAGTTTTTCTTTTCAAACAAACGAAAATGTTGCTTATTTTACGTACTATACGTTTTAACATTTTATTTTTATCTTAGAAGTAGTAAATGAAATCACAGTCAATCGGCATTCGGCACTTAGTGTTCTCCTAAATCTCTTTGATGTAAAAAGATCTCATTATATTTACAGTAATTGCCCTCTTATATCTGAGGGGAGTGTAAAATTACACGTGAGAGCTGTTTAAGGCGGCCAGGGTTCAAAGCTACACATACGGTGCAGTTATAATGGGAAAGCCTAGAAAATGTGACGCATGTTGGAAAATATATGGTGGAACGACCTACTAGTTCCTCGTAATTTTGTGTGGTAATAATGACGGCTTTTTTATTCGAGGGTAATGATTGATTGTACGCGAGCGCAGTGTGCTGTATGGAAAGTTTTGATTACACTTTTGTTGTAATTTTCGCTTATATTTCCGCCGCTTTTTCATACTAGAGAATATTATTTCATTGAAAAATAAAACATAGACTTGTATTAATAAACAATTCATTATGTCACTTGTTAAATATGTACACAATTATGTAGTAGGTAATAAGTTTAAAACTGACCGTAAAATGTACCATAAAATCGCCTTAATGCAAGAGACGGTTATTTAAACTTTAGTAGTGTTTTAGAATTCTAGCACGTTTTGAACAATAACTTGCAACACAAAGTTTTACTATCAGCAGGAGTAAAATACAATGTCGAGGCGGTGACGTGAAAATGTAACGTACAGTTCACAACTCGGCCGACGAGTCCTGCTTTCATTTCCTCTTCAAACTGTCCGTGTTTCCGTGTTCTCTGCGTATTGGAAATTTATATCTGAATACTGTTAGAGACAACTTCGCTCATGGTAGAGAACTCAGAAAATAACTTAAGTAAATATTGTAAGAGCAAGAGCCAAAAAACCACTTAAGTAAAATTACATAACAGAAATTGCTTACCTACGGTGAAATGCCATTAATCCAAGTTTTATTCCCATTATGCGTCTAACATATTCATGAATTCAATATAGTAAAACAATTTCTAAAATGTTAAAGGTTGCTCAAGTAGCTACTTTATAAGCGATGCTTATCAAATACTGTATTTGAAAATGTCTAGCTCCCTTATCTCAATTCCCCGTCGAAATCTAGACGTAGATGTATGCGTCTCGCCGTCTTTGACAATTCACGAAAGACAGTTTCAACATGTTGTACTTTCAATGGGAAATACAGACATGCCTATCAGTTGTATTGTGGGAGAACCCTTGTCATAGCTCTATGGAAGGTTTTTCATTGTTAAGAGAAGAGACGTCTCCCCACTTAGTTTGTTTAGCGCGATGAGTAATTGTTAAATAGCTCTTTCTATAGGTACTAGGGCTGTCAGTGGCTCTTTTTATTGTTAGAAGTTATTATAACTTAGTAGATATCTTTGCATTAACTGCTTTACAATAAACAGTGTTTGGGTTTGGTTATATCCAAAATACTAGAAGTATTTTAATAAAACGGCAAATTATAATAGAAGTTAGTATACTATATAATAGGTATACATTTTGGGATGGCATATACGATGCATCATAATGTGGTATCGTAGTGTTTCACTAAATACCATACAAATATTTTTGTATATTCAAAGACTTATTTAATACTTTATTATGTATTTTTATTTTCATTTTTATCTTAATAAAGATACCTTTTTATAAAACTCGACATATATCAACGTCGTTGTTCGTCGGTATTCGTCGTCGTATATTAACAATATCATCACGGTTATTTATTGCGTTAATACGGCCTATAAATAAGGTGGCCATAATACATATCGCGGTTTTCCGAACGATACAACGCAGTTAAATTGCAGCGGTGAGGCACTTAGTAGGTAATCTATGAATTTCCGAAAGTGCTATCAACGGTACCTACCTACTAATAAAAGCACGTCATACGTTTTAAAAGTAGATTCATTTTCAATATTTTTACTACTGAATATAATATAATACTGAATAGAATAAATTGAAGATAAGACAGTAGGTACCGCTGGTCTCAAGATTTAATGATATAATAAGGGATCCGCAAGCCACGAACGGAGCAACGCACTGGAGAGGCCGCGGACGTGCTGCGAAAGCGATCCCGTAGCCTCTCCGTTTTCCGTGCTGTGGCG
>DVXP01001607.1:0-14541 GCA_018235645.1 Junonia grisea | reverse complement strand
AAATTTTTCACTTTTTCATCATTCATTTTCACTTTTTCATTTCATTTATCACTTTTTCTTATTAAAAACGTAGTTTTATTAACTTAAAGAAAAAAATAACAACAATCGGTACATTCGATTTGTTTTAAATTGATTCGAATTTTAACGTTAACTGGACATCACTAAAATGTCAATTTTTTGACATAGATATTATTGTTTCGTGCATATAGATTTGGAACGGACTATAGACATATCTATTTTAGAAGTTTATCTTTCTATTAGATATCTAACATGTAGATAGATAGATATCTATCTATATCTAGATAGATATCTATTAAAAGCTTCATAACTCAACATTAGTTTTATGGCAACATTAGAACTCAAAAATCAAAGTAAATGACAATGTCACTGTCACAACAGTAACATCAGTGAACAGCGTGCGATCTTAGGTGTTTTTAGGTTATTTGTCGCTGTTTTCGTAGTTTGTGTACTTTAAAAGAATGGGTAAAGTACGAAAACGGAAACCAAATAAAGTCAGCAATAACGTGGTGTCCAGGCATTCTGACGAAGAAGAATTGCCTGTTGATTCAAAGGAGAATGTAATTCAAACAATGATTGATCAAATTCAGGTTAGCAGAAGTTGTGGTTATTAGGTTTGAATTTTTTGTTATAGTGCATAGTTTTAATGTATTTCATGTACAATTTCAGACTGCTAATGTAGAAGAAAAGTACTGCGGTCTTCAAACTTTTGCTATGTTAATAGAAAGTCCCGAAAGTTTAGAGCAAATGATGAAACAGGGAATAGTGAAGATTGTAGCGCCTCTCCTGCTGGACCAGGCGACGTCAGTGAGGAATGCTGCTGCTGGTTCTCTGAGAAATCTCTCTGCCTTAGGATTAGATACATGTGATATTCTAATGGAACATGACATCATGACACCTTTAATTTGTTTCTTTCATCAGGTACAAACATCCTACAAAATAACTTTGTTTTGTTGTTTACTATGTTTTCAATTTTATTAAAGAAAAAAAATTTAGTTTACAGAATCTTGGACACCAGATGTGAATTCCAAAACGAAAGATGAAGAAATTGATACATTTGTCCAGTGTACAAATCTCTTGTTAAACTTATGTGAAAGTTCAGGTACAAAATATTACACTGTTATATTAGATTTAAACTGGGATTGGTCACAGTTGTCATGGTTGCTATTAATGTTTGAATTGATTTTCAGACCGTGCTGTTAAATATGTTGGAAAATCAAGAATTCTTGATATATTTCCAAGATATTTGGACATTTCCACCTTTGGAGCTGAACTTGTTATAGCCGTCATGCAGTGTTTGTTTGTAATTGTTGAAGACAATCCGTCAGCTGTTGAAAAAGTTAAATCAACATCAGAAAGTCAATTGAGAGAATTATTGTTAATAGAAAACACAGACCCTCCTTCGATGTTCATTAAAACTCTTACTGGAGGAGTCATTATAAACTTATGTGGAGGTGACATCGCCAGTCTTCCGGTAGACATTATGAATCAAATCTTCACAGTTTTATCAAATACATTGTCTGTAGATCATCGGTTATTTTGTAATCAATTGTCGAGTGAGGTGCCTTTAGGTGATGCAGCAGGAAAAGTAGAACGGCCTAAAGGAAAGGAAGCCTTACAGTTAGAAAGTAAAATAAAATCTGTCTCACAAATGTTGGAAGCACAGCAGACTGCTATTGAAATAATTGCTAATATTTGTTCATGTGAAGGTATGTTAAATATTGTCTTCTATTATTGCATGTCTTAATTATCAAAAAAGATATATCAAATAAGGTTAATGAGTATTTCATGTGTATGCATTTATTGTGTATGTTTTTTTTTTGACAAAAATATTTTAAAAATAGATAACAAGATAATTTTTATTTTCTATAAAAAAGTTGTTTCTAAAATGCAGACAGCACATGATTATTTTTTGGCTGTTTTGTGATTTTGATGTCATTTAATAAAGACTATGAGGGCCCATGATTGAAAATTGAAATTGGAGATTTGTAGTTTCATTTCATGACAAACAAAATAATTAATTTTTTCACTTATCTGAAAAGTTAACTTTTTTTACCCACAAAATGTAAGAAATTATTCTACATATGAAGTAGTTTATGGGCTTTATTTAAAATATTAATGAGACATGATATAATTTTTAGAAGCTGAAGAATCTACTGACACACCTGAATCCTCTGATAGTGATGAATTAGTAGGTGATGAAACATGTAATGACCAAACATGTGATGAAATCTCTAACAATGGTGAAGAAATTTTCCACCCTGAGGATAGATTATCACCAGCCATTTTAGAAGCCTTGGTTTCACTAGAAATATTTGACAAAGTAATGGCCCGGACGCAGTTGCCTCCAGAAAATGTGCTTATGATTTTGCAAGAGTATGAAGGAACACAATCAATTCATAGGAAGTACGTAATATACCTAATGGATTAAAACTAAAATTATTTTAAAAATCATATACCTAATACAATCACAATCTAAAACAAAAACCAGTAATAAAAAAGCATGTCTAATAAAAAAAAAAATTGAGTTTGTTCCTAAAAATATTTATTGTTTTCAGATTACAAAATCTTCAGACAAAAGCATTCCTATGCATGAATAACATTGTATTAAGTATGCCATTTGAAAGTATGGGTGGCGTAAATGGAGTTTATAAAATTTGGGTTGATACAGGGAAATTAGTGTTCAAGCAAAATTCTAATAACTTAGACTTGTTGGTCGCTGCAACAGCTGTTATGAGAACTACATTGAACAGAATTACATCATTAGACAGTGCAAAACCAAGTGAAAGTAATTTATTTAGAGATTTAGCCTTGTCAGATATTGAGGTAAGTTGTTGATAAAGTGTTTTTATCTATTGATAAATTATATATATTTTTTATATTCATATATTATACATTTTACTCTTTCTTCTTACATTCGTAGATATTTATAAATCTTGTAAAAATAATTTTCTTACAGTTAATGATAACAGGAATTAAAGAATGCCAAGCTGCAGAAATTCGGTCAAATCTTATAAGGATGATTGGGATTCTGGCATTACTATTTTTTAATGACTTAAATGAAACTACATCAAAAGTGATATGCAGTATCACTGAATTTATATTAGAGCAAGCACATAAAGAGAATGAAGTATGGGTGCTCGCAGAAGCTATAGACACATTGATCGACTTGTACTCAGAAGACAATTCAGATACCTTAGCTGCTAGAACAAAACTAGTTGAGAAATTACAAATATTGGTTCCAATATTAAGAAATAAGGTATGATTACTGTGTTTTTAATGTGTATGGAAATATCGGTACACGGATATTATACATAAATCGGTTAAATTTGTTTATTACTTTGTATGTAGGTGATAATTGCTGCAACTACTGAACTGATTAGAATAATTAATGTTTGTATTGGCTAAAGACAGTAGTATCAATATTGAATAATTGCAGATTTTTAATTGTTTTATTTAATTATTCTGTGTTATTCCACACATGGGCAAATAATATTAAACTTTAACATCAAATCAAAAATTAGCGACACAGCGGGATTTGAACCCGCACCTTCTGCCGTGCCGGGTCAGGTACTCTAGTGAGCTATGGGTAATGGCCTCTCCAATTCAAAAGAAAGTTTAGAACTTAATTCATCACGCCGCGCCGCTCCACTGCGTGTTCGGAGATGTGTAGCTATTTATTTGGGGTTGTTCAAGTATTACGTAACGCAATTTTTGAAGATTTTAGACCCCCCTTCTCCACATGTAACGCACCGTAACGTTGTTCTGTACCCCTCCCCCTAGACGTTACGTAACGTTTTACCAAAATTATTAAGGTAAAAATGGTCACTAGAATAATTTTCGAGACCATTTTCGTCTAAAATTTACAATTATGTCGTTACGTAACGCGTTGTGGTTATACTCCCTCCTGACCCCATAACGCACCGTAACGTTTTACAAGACTCTCCCTCCAAACTGCGTTACGTAACGTACTTGAACGAACCCTTTCAACACATGCAGATTTCCTCACGATGTTTTTCTCAACTGCCAAACACGAGTTGAATTTAAATTCTAAAGCACTTGAAACTCGAAGATGCTAGCTGGGGTTTGAACCTGCGATCATCGCTTGAAGTTGTCGTATTCTAACCACTCGGTCACCACGGCTGGTCTAAATTTTGAGGTGTTTGTCAGTTTTTGAGGTGTTGAGGTTTTGTCACATTTTGAGTTATTTGTGAGTTTCGCATATTACATTTATAATTCAAATAAATATTTTTGTTCTAGGCGAGACAAAAAAAGGAACTTCCAAAAGACTACAAGATACTCGTTAACACTGTGACCTCAAACTTACCAAGATTTATAAAATATAAAAAGCAGAGAGTTGCTAGATTGTAAGCTGCTGGATCGTTATAAATATATGTATATGTTAAATCATAGTTAATCTATGTGTACTGTTTATAGATTATTATTAAAAATATGATATGACAACACATTTACTTTTATTTATTAAATAAAAATTCAATAATCTAAAATAATAATTTAATACCCAACAGATTAACAATATAGATATACCAATGAAATGTATATTTTTTAATTAAAAAAAAAACTAGTAGGACATCATACACCCTTTCTGCTTAAGATCATATACAGATAAAAAATGACTAATGCGTTTTATTCTTTATTTACTTTCTAATTAAAATATAAACTTTATTAACAAACTTACATGATAAATTATATGATACTGAAGTTTTAATGGGTCTATTCTATTATTATCGCAATATCTTCAATATAGTTTGTTCAGATAAAAATCTCAGTATTCAAATTAGTTTGTTTCAAATTTGCTTCTATTTTTAATTATGCAATTGCTCTTTAATAAAATAAGAATGACAATTTTTTAGTCGAGTTTTACAAGAGTGGTTTATCTACATAAATCTTGCCTTGAGGATTAATGAAAGATATTATAATACTTACAGATTTTTTAATAATGTTTTATCTATAGTTTTATCCTGGACCACCTTAGAAAAATGAAATAAATGAAAATTGACATTAAAATATGCATTATAAAATATTGCTTAGAACCATTTATCACATTTTACCCTTAGCTTAATGTACACCTATTATGGCAAAATCTATTTGGAGTAGGTAACGTGATGTTTTACGCGTGTCTTGATTAAAATATATTAGTATACATATTTATAAAATAAAAATAATTTATAATCACATGTTAATATACTATTATTGAAAAGGCACATCCGTGTTTGTATACTGTATAGTATGCTTTCATTAATAATTAAATGTTTTTATAAGATGATTTATAAATTGTTTTTAATATGTGATATGAATTTATATTTATTTATTATGCCTTCAATTATGTGTGTGTATAAACATAATTGCTCTTCTCTACAATTGGTCTTAAAGATGTTAAAACATATAAGGTTTTTAATTTTACAAGCACTAACAATAATTATGTTCCATGATAAGCTTAAATTATAGGAAATATTTTTTGGTTTCAAATATAGATATAACAAGAACAATTTAGATTTTTGTAACATTATTTATATAATAAATATTGCAAATTTCAATTGACTGAAACTTTGAGATCCAAATATTTTTATTAAATAAATTAAAATTATGGTGTATTACTCAAAATAATTAATTTTCTTTCAAAATGATTATCGCTTAAATGTTACCATTGACAGTACTAGATTCGCCGTAGTGACTTCTCCGAGGTTTTGGTATAGGGTTTGGTGAGTTAGCACCGTTTCTGTCAAATTTTTGTCTTATTTCAGATACGGAAAGCCTATTATTATCAAAAGATAAATCATCTTCTATCAAGGCTGAGTTAAGTTTACTTATTTCTTTTTCTAGTTCCCTCGTTGCTTTATCGATTTCCAAAAAATCTTTTTCAGTGCTCGATATTGTACTGTCTATGCTCTCCTTTCTTGATTCATCGTATACTTTACAAACAACCTTTTGTGGCTCCTCGTTGCTATTTATGTCGAAACATGTACTCTGATTTAAATTGATATCATAAGCTACATAGCTCCCATCTAGAGCGTTTGTTAAACTTTTACTCCTTTTGTTAGATAACGAATGGAAATCTTCTAAATTACCTCGCCGTAGTTTAATGTCGTCCTCATTTACACTAGAGTTTCTTCTGTATTTCGTTATATCAACTTTGGGAAAGGAGACTTGTGAAAGAATGTCTTTTTCTGAGTTTGATCTAACTTCAACTGTTTCCTCGAGTTTTGTCCGATTGTCGTTAGTACTATCTAATTCTTTGGTTTCTTCGTTTGCAGCAGTTTGATGACTTACGTCAACTTTCTTAGGAACTTCCATACTATCAGGTTCTTTCTTTACATCTATTTTATCATCGTCTTCTACTATTTTCAGTTCAACTTTTATATTCATATCTTCTATATCATCGTCTAAATTATTCGACTGTTGACTGACATCGGCTTCTGTAATGCGCAGTTCCAAGTTTTCGCTATTGACCTGTAAAATGGATTTATAAAATTAATATTACCTTGTTGGTTTTGTAACTTATTATGAGTATTTAAGATTACTATTCAATGTTTTTAAGTATGTACCTACTCTATGCATCGTTTTAGTTAACTTCAGTTACCATAATAAGTAATCATTAAGTCAAAAAGAGATGTTAAAATAAAGTAATTAAATAAGTGTACAATTAACAATTACATTTAAGATAAGTAAATGCTAATTACCGAGTCGTCAGCGGTTGACGTGGAGGGTGGAGGCGGCGCGCGTTTTTTCTTTCGTCGTGAGGCTCGTACGGGTGGGATGGGAGCTTCGTCGAATGGATTCGTACTTTCCACACTGAGCCTTGATCCCATAATGTCGCTACGTGCCATACGGGGAGTGGCACTGGAAAAGGTTACAGTTTCACAATTAAATGCAAATGTATATAATATGTAAATCCTTTAAAGATAAATTCTAAATGCATCATGTTTATAAGATAAGATTTTCTGTATTGTGACTACTATTTCGAATAGTAGGTACATAGGTACATTTAGATATGTAAAGAATATGTAAAATCCTACATGCATACATATCGCTATATAATTAAGTAATTTATTAATATAGAATTGAAGTTTGATAATATTCAGACATGTATTAAATTATCTCGACTTGTGCAACAGTCTCAACTTTGTAATAATGACGCCAAATTAATTTATGCAATAACTGTTAATAACGACATTTCTTGGTATTTTCTATTTAGTAAAATACCTAAGCGAATTGATTTCTTGTTGCGAGCTGCGCAGGCGCTCTTGGAACCGCGAGCGCGGCAGTGGCGTGACGGAACCGCCGTACACATAGCGGTCCGCACGCTCCGGCGACCCCACTGTGCTGCGGGCTCCCGACGACATCGACGAATCTGTCAATATTAATCAAATAATTTTAAATTTTTCATTAAAATAGGTCTATGGTCTATGATTAGATTTATAATATTCGAAACTACGACTCCATCTGCTTTGCAAATTAGATTAAGTTATTATTCGTGCTTGTTCGTACAAAATCTACGTCTTTAGAGTATAACAAGAACTCAAGGCATATACAAAAATATTACAAAATTAAGAACTACATCGAGGCTTTTGTCGTTAGTAATTTGGTGCTGATATCAATGTTTGCTTAGGTGCTCTTGTAAATAAACTGATTGATCGTATACCTAGTTGGATTTAAGTATTGTTATCTTACATTGCATAGCTCTCCTGAACATAATAGGACTGTTGCCTCCATTGACCTGGTTAGTTTTACTGCCTTGTGAAGACGCCTGCTCACCTTTCTTTCCTTTTCTCATGAAAGAGCGTAAAGACCTGAAAATTAAAAAAGAAATTTCAATTAATTAAAAAAATTACTTAAACGTGAAATAAAGCTAGTCGATACAAATAAATAAAATCGAAGTATGCCCTAAAGAGTAGATTGATGTTGGACGGATTTAAAGCGAATCTCCGTGCTATTCAGCGATTGCTGATGTCCTAATTGCAAACAAAAAGTAGAGCTAAATATATAACGGTCCAGTCAGGTTATTGCTTTTATTCTTCATTCCCAAAATTTAAAATTTGACACTATCCTATATTATTGATATGCAATCGTAACCGCTACTAAGCGGTAGAGATTTAAGCCAGTGCTCCAAAAAGAATGTTACTGAATAATACGTTAATTTGAGCACCTTATTTAGACGTGGGTAGATAATAATACTTTTATTATTATATTCGGGAGTCAAATTTCTATTGTTACGTATGTGTAAGAATCCGTGTGGTGAGCGGATGTCTGTAGGCGCAGTGGTCACTGACAAAAGTAATGGTAGTTTAGTGCACTTGATTCCACTTGAGCGGTCACAATTGTGCCGTGACGGATGGACGGATGAACGACCAGCTCACACGCCCACCTTTAATATTTCTTACGTTTTTATTGAAAACGCATTTTACCGGTAATATTCTAATTAGGGGAACTTTACTTTTAAGCTAACATTAAATGTCTGTTTGCCTGTCCGTCTATCTTTTTGTAATGGCAAATCTCAAGAACTGCTGTACCGATTTTGGACTGATAGCCTGCTATTATTGGGATAAAAATTTAATCTGAACCTCTAACTTTATACATGCAAAATTTCATGACATTTGGTACAACAGTTACGGTGTGAAAGTGAAACAAACAAACAGACTCACTTTCCCATATATAATTCTTATACTTATTAGTGAGGAGGTAATGGCTTTTCTCCTAATCAACTGAGGCTATTAAGACAAAGTCTGCAATGGGCTTCATGAATGATATAAAACATTAAAAAATACATATTCGTTAAAACGATTGCTATTCGTATTTATTATTCCGGGTTAGCAGAGAACACGTGTTCACCTTTTGAACTCAGTTTAATTACCTACTGTATTATTTATGAATTTTATTAGTAGTTCCTACTTAGACTTAGGCTTAAGTTTTGAGAAGTGATAATCAAAATTCAAAAATTTGTACTTTAAATTCGAATTTACATTTTCTTTTTGAACATCTCATGATAAATCTACTAGGGTTTTGGAAAAGGTAAACCTATAAAAAATCAAAAAAATTATCATTTTTAAAGCTATACAGCCTACAAGTTTGTACTAGTGAAAATTTTGTTTGCAATTTCCCTTTATAGTTTCATGTTATGCCCAGTTGCATGCAAAACCAACTGCAAATAGTTCTTTACAGAATGAAATAATTCATTGTGACCATACAATTAATTATTATTTTATTCTGAAAAGAATAATACGAGTAGCTACCTAAGTGCGATATTGATAAAATTTTCGAATTGATCGTCATGATCATAATTATAGTTACTTAGGTAGATACTTATTATATGAAAGTAATGTAAATAAGAGATAACAAGCTAATGGAATAGTACAGGAAAACGTAACTTCTCATTCGTTCTACTTGTTAGGTCGTTAATGTTTTACATTCGTAAACAGTCTAAGCTGCACGCGTATGTTTGACATTAAATCGCCTAGGTCGTGAAGATAAAACGAGATTTGACCCGTTCTTGAACCAACATTATTACCCTTGATGCGGACCTGCAATCTTACTCATTATTTATGTTCTTGACTGATATGTTATTATAATTCAGTTCAAATGACTTCACTACAAGATTGTACATTAATTTCACAGCTAATCTTATAAAGCATTCTGTGCCAATCAAATAAAAAGGTATGTCTCTAAACTTTTTCTAGTGTTTCAGAAGGAAAATGAACATTTTCTTATCAATTCAAAAAAAATCTGCTAGTGTGTCCTGATTTAAGTACAAATAAAGATTCTAATCAGTTTATTCGTTAACATCTAGCGAGGTTGCGACCTTCGAAAAATAGGTGGTGTTAACGAACGACTACTGCTAAACAATGATGGCCAGCTAGTTGCCCTACTTTATCATACATTCTTGTTTTTATCAGAATCTTCTTTACGACTGATTCGTATTATCTCCGTTTTATCTTTGATGATATCATTCTTTCAACAGTGTCAGTTTACTTTGACTAATCAATTGGCAATGAAGTTATAAAAAAATAGATAATATGTATCTTGTTGGTTTAGTAATTTTTGCGTAACTTTAGTGTACTATATTTACGAAAAATATATTCCTAACCAACTTGAACTTACTTGGTAGGTATTCACCTTAATTCCCTAATATTAATTCTATTTTTGTTCCATAGTACCTACCTATACGACACCCAATTCCATAAATTTATCAAAATCGGTTCAGCGCCCTAATTCTTCAGAAATTTGTAATGGCCTACCCATTAACTATTTGATTTTGATGAAAAATGAATGTAATTTGATACGCGTATTTATTTATTGAAAATAAACAACGCTGGTACTGTTAATCGCCTAAAATAAAAAATAAGTCACACAATTGTAGTTCACATTAAAATTTAGTATTCGCGCCTTATCTCATATCAACGAGTAAAACAGTGAAAAATAACTATTAAATTTAACATTGGCTTTAAGATATAAATTATAAAATAAATTTATATGAATAATTAAAATAATAATTATAACCTTCGAGGAATGAACAGACGTTACGCATGTCGTTACCTACATAGTTACCTTACCTACTAACGTCTAAAATATATTTATAATTTTTTGTTATTTATTTATTAAGAGATTTTTGTATGTAATATCAACGGAAACTTAAAATTTTTCGAATTAAAACATCGTGTATATCGTAGGTGTGAGCTATCCTTTATTACAACTTTCCGCAAAATCGGTTTAGGCGTTGTGTTTTTACTTTTATAATATTACAGTAAGAGAAGAGAAGATAAGATATAATTTTTAGTAAACTTCCAAAAATATAAGTTAAAGGTGGTTTCATCCATATTAAATGTCCGTCCGTCACTAGTCAACAGATTTTAGAACATAACAACATATTTTTTCTTGCAAATTCTCTCATACAAATATTATGTAGATCGGTTTTTATCGCTATAATATTTTTTAATAGAAAAATATTAAAATCAAGATAATATTACAATAGTTGTAGTTGTTGCCGTGACTATCCAGTAATTGATATCTTTACCGATGGATTGAATTTACCTATATTTTTCTACGAAATAAATTCATCTGCTCTTCAAAACTATACCTAAGTAGGTAGGTAGTTTGAAAAATTAAAAAAAAATAAAAAAATATACATAAATTTTTCCTTCGTTAAACATTTTTTGTTGTCGAAACGAAGCGTTATCAGAGCATGGCTACTTTTGTTTGCTTGTATGTTTGTCATTCACATTTCATTTCACTCTGATATGACGGCGACAATAGTAATTGTCACTGGTTTACTACTATTAATGTTACTTACATGTTTTTAAGTTTATTGGCTGACTTATTCATTACCAAAAATACAGTAGATTACTTAATAATACCAACTAACACATATAGATGCGGCCACAGTCTGATATTTTGGAGGGGGTCAAATAATAAAATACATAATAAACGTTATGAGACAGCCATTTAGTGCTATTTTTAATAATTCATCAGCATCTATCAGTGTAATATCTGTCACTTACAATACTTTTATTTTGTAAATTTTCAGACTTTCCAATTTCATATGAACAATTTTGGGGAGGGCATTTCCCGTGTTATCCTCCCCTTTGGGCCACGCCTAATAAAAAAAGGTCACATTAAGTTAAGATACACTAAAGTGCGGTTAAATACAGCATTTATAAACGTAGCATGAATATTATAAATAGATAAAATAAACTATTTTAGATTCACTTTTAACTTTGCTCGATCAAAAAGTTTCTTCTCTCCGTATCAATACGGATGGAAGAAACTTTTTGAATAAATCTAAATCTAATGTCATACATTGTATGGAAAATATGTTTTCATTAAAATAAAGCACTAAGTGGTACTTTAGGTAGTTATAAGCAAGGAGATTTATATTCAACAGAGGATATTCAGTAGTTGTGTTCTTCATTCTAATAATAATTATTAATATTTATTGCATGTAGGTACTTACATTATAAGTGGATGCTATCAATAACAAAAACAAGTATCTAGTTCTAGTAGGTATATACTCGTACCTATTATACAATTTTCATAAACAACGTAAAATCAAATTGCGAGAAAATGGAAAAAGTATCCAAGTGTATAGGAAGTCGATTAATTCTAATTTATATAGATATTAAATGCAATTTAAAACGAGCTCTAAACTAATTTAAAATTCTGGCAAAAGTGAACTGCAAAAAGTTTATAGGTAGGTAGGTATCTATCTAGTAAATAGTAGTTTTATTTATCACTCTAACTTTTAATTTGTTTAAGGTAGGTACAGAAGGAGCCGAGATGGCCTAGTGGTGCGATTACGTGGATCTATAGCAAAGGTCACGGGTTCAAACCCTGGCTGGCACCGCTGGATTTTCTAAATTTGTGTTTATATTCATTTCGAGCTCGGCGGTGAAGGAAAACATCGTGAGGAAACCTGCATGTGCCAGAAGTAATTCTGACACATGTATATCCACCAATCCGCAATGGAGCAGCGTGGTGGATTAAGCTCCATAACCTTCTCCCTAATAGGAGAAGAGGCCCTGCCCAGCAGTGGGATATGTACAGGCTGTGTTAAGTTAAGGTACAGAAGACACGATTAATTATATATAGCTATTTGCGCATTCTTCAATAAATGTTATGTAGGAGTAAGCTTTATTTATACTTCGTTTGACACACTATGTAGATTCTTTATTTCAAATAAGCATTGTTTGCATCAGTGGAAGCGTCAGAATTTCAATAATTATGGATGACGTATAGCTTCGCTTTTGGTCGTAATTTATTAGTCATGTGTTAATTTAAAATACTTACTTGCTTATATTTTCGGAGCACAATCTTTTTAAGATGACCTAATTTTAGGTTTAATTTGTTTTTCGAATTTTGTTTGAATCAAGTGAGCCTTATAATACGACTTAATAATAAGCAATACCTACTTTTACCTCAAAGTAAATTCAAGTTAGATTCATTATTCCGGAGATTAGCGCGATTAAGCATAAACCATTTACTTTTGCTCTATATGTATAATTTTCTAGCGACCTGCCCTTACTTTGTATGGTTCATAAATTTCCTTCTCAAAGCACATGAGGTGGAAATTTTCTTGACTTTTTAAAGATTTACAATTTCCTATGATTATTTCTCTTTTTCGTTTTTAATTTAAGCGCATCAGAATATATTTGTGAATTTAAAATATCTACTCGTAAGATAAACAGCGGAAACGACTTCATTTTATATTATGTACAATATATTGTTTATATAAAGAAAATTTTACTTAAAAAAAAGAAGATACTGAACATATAAAATATGGTACTTTCTCATCAATCATAAACTACAGGTAACAAAACACAGGTAGAGATCTTATTTTTGCACATTATTATAAAAATTGTTTTCACTTTTCATCGTTAGGAACTTAGGATATTAAATGTAGTCAGACGTTTTCTATCCTCGTGTCAACAATTTAATTTAGATATGTATTTGTAGTTTATGCCCACGTTCATTAATAACTTACTGTACATTGGAATATGAACACAGAAGTCGATGTTGCGGTGTCGTATTAGGTTTCTGCAGTTTGTATTCATTAAAAACAATAAACTGTAAAAATCACCACTACCGCATAGTGGAGGTCGCTAATAAATTAAATGATTACAAAACGATCGGTGATTTAAAAGTAATTTATTACAATTATTGTTTATTATTATTAGATATGCTTTAGTTGCATAATTAATATACCTACATATTATATTTAAACAAGACAAATAATGATTGTAATAAATTATTTTTAGAATTTTCCCATAATATGACTGGTCATGTATATTTGAATATAGGAAAGTAATTAAATCAACAGAGATCCTGTAATGAAATTCTTGGACTAAAGCCAAGACACGTCCATAACTCCTGAGCTTTGAATTTGTTTAATACAGGAACATAATATGATGTTCATACATGTGAATGTAACCAGTAAGTTAATATTGGACAAAAGAACGATATCGGTAGCACTTTTTGATTTTAATCCTTTATAATTTTGTATTGATTAGTTACATACGATGACTAATTTTATAAGGTTCCGTAGTCAACGGGATCCTAATAGTTAAGCTTCGCCCATCTCAGCGGATTAGTTCAAAGATCCTTAATACTACATGTTACCTATGTGTTGGGGTAGCTCTTGAGTTCTTGTAATTACACTTATAAGGCGTATATTTTATGTTAGTGGGAACGATTGATCAATCCTTCATAGAGGGCAGGGGCATACTGACAAATATTACGTGACACAGTCTGTACATATCCCACTGTTGGGCATAGGCCTCTTCTCCTATTAGGGAGAAGGTATGGAGATTAATCGACCACGCTGCTCCCTTGCGGATTGGTGGGTATACAACTATACATGTGTCAGAATTTCCTCCGGCATATGCAGATTTCCTCACGATGTTTTCCTTCACCGCCAAACTCGAGATGAATTTAAACAAAATTTAGCACTTGAAAATCCAGCGGTGCTAGCCAGGGTTTGAACCTGTGACCTTTGGTTAAGATCCACGTGTTCGC
>DVXP01001606.1:0-14541 GCA_018235645.1 Junonia grisea | reverse complement strand
AATCTCACATAACCCGACATCCCCCCAGGAGTCGGGTATCTATGAAGATTTACCCTGCGTCAACAAAAAAAAAGTTTCTATTGTATAGATATTGTATGCAGAAATAAGGCTCTATTTTGAGTAATGATTTAAAGTTTTTCAGAAATCATTAGGAATGTGTTCTGAATTCTCTTACTTTCTTTATATTTATCTGCTGAGTCACGTCCGTATTCATTTAGTTTTGTATATAAAGCTTTGGAAGAAGTAGTCTTTCTAATTCTTTCTCGTTTAAATAAATAACTTTATTTCGTTTAAATGTTCATCTCATTTAAATAAGTAAAGCTAAGTACATACTTTTTATATGTACCTAGAATATTGTTAAATTAATTATTCGTGAAAATTAAATATTGATGGAATTGGAAATAGTAGTCGATTATTTAGAAAAGTGTTCTGGTAACTTTATGGAACATCCTAAAAAAACCTTCTTTGCTGTTAAGATGAAGCATTTACCCAATTAAAACGTACTTCAAGCTCTTAAAATTTATCTATTTTAGCCCTAACCCAAACTTATCCTAACATAAGTCAGATTACCACAGATGAAACAGAAATGTGACGTAATCATGAATTCAAATATCGAAGCGTAGTTTACGATTAGTAGTGAGTGCCAGGTTCAGGGCGAGGTTGTGGCACATCACTCCGCAGTCCGCATTGTTATTCATCGGCGACCTCTTTTGTGACGTTTAGGAGTACGCTGCCGCATCTACCCTCCCTTTCCAACACACAAAAAACACATATACACGAAAGAGATGAGACGCGTGGAATTCGTGCCATGCGCTCGCAGCGGAATCCTTTTTCCTATCTCTTTCCTGGATACATTTTTGTATACGTCGAAAAGAGATGGCCTCTATAGCGCAACAGTTGTCGTAAATGCTATCGATCGTTTTTCCAGCCACGTGCGGCGCCCGACAGCCTCAATACTATATTACTTATTTGTAATTTTTTCCGATTTTCAGCGTGACCATTACTGGTCAAGTGATGGATTTTTTCTAAGACTTGATCCGAAGGCGGCAATGGAAGGTGTTTTTGAGGAGAGTTACAGAAGGAAGGCGAAGTCAAAGTAATAATTGCTCCATTTCTTTTGGACGGAGAAGCCTCGAAAAAAACGAAGTAGGATGTAAGGATTCTGGGTTTTGAAACGTTTACGTAATGTGGGGAAGAAATTGTTGAGGAACGGTTCCTCTGGAAATATTGACAAATAAGGCAAAACAATATGGGTTCCAAAAAGATTCAATTAGCTATATTACATTTGAACGTTTTTTAGTTTAATACTTTTATTAATTCATAGAAATAAAAAATACGTTACAGAAAGCTTAAGGCAAATAGTCCTTTGGCGTAGAAACAACTAGAAATTTCTATAAAGAAAAATGTCTTCATCTTCTAACATACAATATTTTAAGGGACTCGTTCCTAAATTTACAAGGAAAAAAAAACCTTTTTTAGAGTTAAATCCTAAATACCAATGACGTAACAAGATATACCCAAGTAACAAAATAGTGACACACCAAATGGTAGTTCCATGACTTGTTTATATCCGGGGAGCTTAAAGGTCAACTGGAAATGTCAGTTATCCCTTTTCCTACCTTCGTTCTTACGGCAATGAAATAAAAGATAATATTAGGTTGTGGCTTCTATTTAAATACGTAGATTCATTCTAGCTTCACTGCTTGGATTGTATGCTTCAATATGCTCTGTAAAAATACCCTTTTTAATATTTGTAAATTCAAAAATCCATACAAAAGAATCGCTTATAATATGTTTTCATTAATTTATTTTGAAGAAAAATATAACAGACTCCAATTTATAAGCATAATGTTAGACAATCACATCAACAGCTATAAGTATTGCAGTTTATATTAATTTTTATTAATTTCCTAAATAAATATTGAACCGATTTTCATTAAACTTATATGTGACCAACTAGAAGACGAGCATTATTGAACTCAAGCATTATTTGTATTAGTTTCGGCTTGTACATAACGAAGCCATTGTGAAGGTGATGAAGTGACAAAATGTTTGTTAGGCAGTATTGAATCGTATTAGATAGTACGAATACAGGGATTACTGCTAAGGTGTAATATGATACGATTTTCAGGTATCCACGTCTAGAATATTTCGTTGGCACTAATGTTTTTTTAACTATTTTCATAATCTGAGAGGTTACTGTTTTCCTATGCGTGTTACAAGTATTTTTTATTATGTTGTTGTAGATTTTCGCGATTATTACATTTATATTATATATTTATATTGAAATAAAACTAGTTTGAACGGATTTAAATCGCGTATATATTAATGATTTTTATCATCCCGACGTTTAGAGCACTTTACAGCGTTCGTGGTCACGGATAGGTGTTACTTGGGTAGAGGTCTACACGATTTAAATCCGTTCAAACTAGTTTTATTTTAAAGTATTTTTTATGAATTGTCTTTATTTTTAGTTCTTACTAAATTTCGCTCGTGGCTACTCTTTCTTAGATGTTGGAATGTCTCTCTTAGAAACACATTTAGTTGTAATTAGCACCTTACGGTGTACTTCCTTCAAGAGGTTTTATCTACTTTCGTAAGAAAATTCATCTTTACTTTATTAACTTACGTGTGTTGTCTTTCAGATAGACATGTAGAGTCACTTTCCCATTTATAATACTAGGAAATATTTATTTGTAATAGATAAACGACTGTTAAATACCTTCTAAAAAACTTAATCTTACCTTAAAGTTGATTAACAACTACACTCAATGTTATTTTCAAATTACCGACGCACCCATTTCAAACCGGCCCATACAAGGCTTTTATTTTAACAAGCCTTTTCCGTTTCGTCCACGAATTAAATAATTTGTACGGTATCAAAGAAAAAGCCGTTTCAATTTGAAGGCAAAGGGGAACAGTAATTACTTCTTTATACTAATATGTACTTGTACGTCTGTTTGTAATTAATTCACTCAGAGCATTTTGTACCATGTCAACCGTCTTCTAAGCAGGATCTCAATTTAGCACATATAATGTATATTTTAGCAATGTAACACAGCCTGTACATATCCCACTGCTGGGCATAGACCTCCTCTCCTCTTAGGCAGAAGGTATGGAGCTTAATCCACCACGCTGCTCCACTGCAGATTGGTGGATATACATGTGTCAGAATTTCTTCCGGTACATGCAGGTTTCCTCGTGATGTTTTCCTTCACCGCCTAATAGCCTATAATAATTTTAGTATTTATTCTTTAACACACGACTTTCACACAAAATAAACCAAAATTATTTCGACATACATTCCGACTAAAAGACTATCATCCAATAAAAGTTATAATAGAAAGTGTTTAAAAGAAATCGATCGTTCAGTAATTCACTATCGTTCACCATTTGTGGTCCTGAAACACATTCAATAATATTTCTGGTCCATGAGAAATGACCCTCGGTTTTCACGCCCTCTCAGTTTAGCTGTTTCTGGGAATCATTTATCTTTTTTCTTTCTGCCTATTTAGAAGAAATATCGGACTTTTAAAATATCTTTGTAATAAAAAGTATATTTGTATGACTACCTACTTTAAAAGATTGGAACGGATAATAGAAATTGGTGTTGTTATGGAGTACGTATTTCGTTTGCTTTGAAATATTTAATTAAAAGCAATAATAATCAATTAAAAAAAATCGTTTATAAGCTATTCAAGATACCAGGGTTTTTGGTGGGTCGTTGTCAACCTTGAACCGGATGATAGAGGGGCATATGAGGAACAAAATAAACGCAACTTGCCTTGTACAAAAGTTACGCCGTTTTTGAGTTATTCAGATTTTAACTTATAATTTATTAAATGATCTTACATAAAAACATTCTGCCTTCATAAAATAAATCAAGAAAAACTAAAATAAAGAAAGAAAATACAAGGGAAAAAATAAAGGGAAAATAAATAACAATTATAGATAAAAAATTCCGTACAGTGAGTCTCCCTAAGACATAGTGCCTAAAAGACTGGCAGCATTTCCTCTTTGAATAGCAAGACTAATTCGTTGACTGAAAAAACTGCCAGCTCTACGGTCACCAGATGCCTCAAAAAGACGCACCGTAAGGTCTTTTATAAATTTTTTGGCTTCAACACCCCACGGACCCAAGGTTTCCACTGCAAAAGGAAGGAAAATATAACCCTCATTTATGGATTCATATTTTCTTTTCTTTCGAGTTTCTGTCAATGCTGCAGCTGCACTAGCAGAGGCACCGGTAGCTTTGGTATGAGATGGTGCCAGTGTGTTGACACAGGTAGCAAGCTCCCACACCAAGCACTGACCACGCTTCCACGGTAACACTCATGCCATCCACTCGTTTGCCATCCGAACGAAATACTCCGCAGGGCTCTAGTACATAAGGTATATTTATCGAACTGAGAGCCCTACGGATGATTTAGTTCAACGCAGCATGGCGGGAGATACGGCCGGCACTCTTCTGGCACGATAAGTCGTGGTGCCCCAGATTATTTACAAGGTCACCGCAAATGCATCGGTGCTCTTGATTTGTTTTCAATCCCAGCCTTAGGCAGATACATAGAGTTAGTGTGTTCCGGTCTAGCAAGGTCCCAATATTAGGTGAAGGAAGAGCTTGCAACCAAAACCCTGATTCCTTCTCATAGACGGCTAGGAGACGGGCTCGTTCTGCCAAACGTTTTGTAAAATTTGTTGTATTTTCAAAAATACCGGTTTTGTAAAGTTATAACGCACAAATGTTCAATATTTTTTTTTTATTTTAATATTTCTTATTATCATCATTAATATCATCCGGTTCAAGATTGACATCGACGCACCAAAGATCCAAGTATATTTATTTATCACTTATTGAATTTTAATAATGTCATAATATAAATAGCTGTAGCACATGTTTGTCTTGTACTGAACGTATATCTAATGGAAATAATTCATACAAACTTAAAGCAGATTAATATTATAATAAGTTTGCATCTTGAAGCCGGAAATTAGCGACTGAACGGCTTTGATGGATTAAAAAATTAACTGTTGCTTACGTTATAAGAATTAATTATGTCTTGTCGTGTATAATTTTAAGACATATTTAATATGAGATTACGTTAAAAACATGATATTATAGGATATTTTACAAGCCTTATATAAAATTAAATTCACTTAAGTACGTCTTTCTATGTTATCTGTTACTAGACTAAGTCTTCATCGGCTTACATTATTTATCGGGACATAATTTTCCTACTTAGATCATCGTCTAATCATTAATAACCTAAATGCCATAAATAGTACATATCTCGGTATAAAACCTCATATAGTCAAAACCAAATCAAACATTAGATTCCAAAAGTAGCATTCTTCTAAAATACTTAGGTTAAAATAAATTAAATTTCCCAGCGCATCTAGAAATTTCGAATTCATCGAAAAATTCGCTGACGCTTCCGCAGTCAAGAAGCGTGAAAGACATTTGGTCCGTGATAGAGTAAACTAATTGTAAGAGTAGTTCCGCAGTTTCCTAAGTTTCTTAACTTCCCTGCTTTACAATATTTTACGATTATGATTAACAAACCTTATGAGTTATACATCCATACATAATAAAATATTGCAAAAGTACCATTCTCTTAAAATACTTACGTAGAAATAAATTAAATTTCCCAGCGCATCTAGAAATTTCGAATTCATCGAAAAAATCGCTTTCTTTTCCGCAGTCAAGAAGCGTAAAAGACATTTGGTCCGTGATAAAGTAAACTAAGAGTAGTTCCGCAGTTTCCCAAGTTTGTTTTAGATCCCGTTTGCCCGTCCCCCGTAATATCTTCAAGGGAATAGTTCGCTGAATGTTTATCATCGACATCATAAGTTGGGGTAGAAGTTTTGGAACGGTTATTTCCTTTAAATATCGAGGCGTGATTCTTTTTTGTTGTTTTATTTGTTGATGTAATTGGTTTTGTTGATATTTGTTTTTTTTTTGTTTATGTTGCTGACTTTACAGCGTTCGTGGTCACGGGTAGACTGTCTATCCGTAAAGTGAGTGAGTGAAGTGTAAAGTACTCGAAACGTCGGGATGATAAAAATCATTAATATACGCTATTTAAATCCGTTTCAACTAGTTTTATTTCAATGTGTAAAACTCGTGAAAATCTAAGACAACATTATAAAATACCTACCTATTACTTTTTCCATATTTTGTCTTCTCTACTGGAATCTACTTTCCAAACCGGCGGTAGATTTTTCATTTTAATTTATACTATCAGCTCTGTACACCTCCAAACCCTTTTTGTTAAGTTGTTTCTTTTTTAAAATTGGTTGTCTGGAAGAAATCGCTTCCATAGCGATAAGACCGCCTTTATACATATTTCTTTTACATGTACTTTGTAATACTATCTGGTGTAAAGAGTATTTGATTTGATTTGATTTGATTTAGATGTAAAAAAAATTTAAACCGATGATTCAAAAGAGCTCCCACAATCAACTTGAATGAAAAATATATTGAATTGAATTGAATTTTGTTAAAAATACTTGCAATTTTGATCGTGCAGTAAAGTTCCAACACGTTTTTTTTTAATTATAAATTTTTGAGATTTACAATCTTTCAAATCTTTGAAAACTCTTCTTTCAAAAATTTCCGGTTACCCCTTTGGAAAGATGCTGTCCAAATTAGAACTCATAACATGGTCATCGGCGGTGAAAAAAAACGCTTAAGTGAAGATGAAAGAAAAGCAAAAAAATAAAATACATTGAGTTTTTGGTGCACGTACATGCATATTACGGTTTAATAATTATATTTATATATAATTAATTTACTTTTTAAATACTTGTAACGAAAAAAAATTCTTTTGATTAAGTAGTTGTCAAAAACTTCTTGTATAAAATTAAATCAAGTTTAGTTGAATATTTTCGAAGAAATTTGACAATCGACTTAGAAAACATAGTTCGAGAAAAACGCGTTTAAAGTTATGTGTAACGATAAAATTGGAATTTTGTTGGTAATATATCACACTCTTACAAACTTTTGATAAATTAAAAAAAAAAATAAGTTCATGAATCACCTTCCCAAGGTTATATACTTATCTCAGAAACTACTACTTTCAAAAAACTAAATTAAAATTAAATAAAAGGTTTTTTGGAAACCATGACACCCGTGCACTTTAATTATTTTAAACATTTATAACTTTAATTTGTTAAACTTTAACATCAAAGAAAAAAATCACCACATGTGGGATAACATGAAACAATTTTAATTTAACTCGCCCCTTGAATAAAAATATGCCATTTCTTTAAAAATCAATAAATTTTGAAAACTTCTAGTAAAAAGTGCAAAATTTTAGTGTAAAAATGTATATAAAAATTAAATCTTTATATTATGATATTGAAGAAAATGATATAATAATCTTTTTAAATACATATTACAGAGAAATATATACAAAGTATGAATCTGATTTACGCAGACTACTCGGATTTCGGGGGAGGAGGGGGGGGGGGTTGAACCCCGTAAAGCCCTTCCCTGTCTACGCCCATGATTACTAGTAACAATATATCGTAATTATTTTAGACTTGCGCAATCTTGGCCTAAGTATCATTAGTGTAATCTCTAATTGATAGTCAGGTATCCTAGGTTTGGGTTAATGATTGCCTATTACCCTCATGCATAGCTTAATTTGAAGATAGTATAATTGTTTATTTGATTACATAGCTCGGTTGAGATATGACACCTAATATGCCTAGAGTATGAGCGGTGGTGATTACTTAATATCAGGTAACTTGCCTAAAACTGCCTAATAATTTTCTTATATAAAGCATATGAACCGAGATGGCGTACTGGTGAGAACACCTCGTACTAACCCGAAGGTCTCGGGTTCAAACCTCAGTTAGCAGCGCTGGGCTTTCAAATGCTACATTGGTTTTTAAATACATCTCAGCAGCGAAAAAAACATCACGAGAAAACCTACATGTGCCGGAAGAAATTTTGACACCAGTATATCCACCAACCTGCAGTGAAGCAGCGGGGTGGATTAAGCTCCTAAACCTTCTCCCTGATAGGAGAAGACGCCTTTACCCAGCAATGAGATATTTATAGGCTGTTACTTTACAATTTTACTTTCTTTGTTATGAAAGAGAGGCGTTTAAATTCAACTTACCGACAACTTGTAGTAAATGTGTCTGGCTCATCATCGGCTCCGTGTTCACTTGGCACATGTATCTGCCGCCGTCAGTCGCGCTGACGTCACGCAAGCCAAGCGTCCACGCGCCGTCGCCGTGCTGAACGCTGATTCGATGATTCTTCGTGATCACGTGACCCGCTATTGTAAGTATCGTTTGCGTGTCCACTCGCAACCACGCCACCTATTGGTCAAATAATGAACATTATTAATTAATGTTGTCTTAGATTTTCGCAATTATTACACATTGTAATTGAAACGAGTTTTACGTTTGAACGGATTTAAATCACATTTATTAATTATTTTATCCGGAACGTTTTTTAAGATAGCAACTCAATCGTTGGCGGTAGTCGTAAATAATATTTCTTTTATACTTCAAATAGACAAATGTCACCTCAGTCTATAAAAATAATTAATATTCGCGATTTAAATCCGTTCAAACTAGTTTTATTTTAACGTGATCACTGTCATAGATTATTATTACACGTTATAATAATAAAACTATTTTAAACGAATTTAAATCGCATATGTTAATTGTTTTATCATCAAAGCTTTTCATACACTATGCAGTGCCGTTAAAACTATGATCCATAAACATTATTACCAGATATGCGTCGATATTCATCACATATCATCCATGAATGACGAACGTCGGCCAATAAGTCGCAGTGAAACATGGTACATCCTACAATAAACTCTGTTTATCTCTCTGTACTATTATTTCTTGTTTTAATAAGAATTTAATACCAATCTATTATATTACGATAAAGGGAAAATATTTGTATAAAAGCATGTAACGAATGAAATCAAAAACTTGTAAACTGATTTCAGTTTTGTTTTTCTTGATTGATAAACATTGGATATATTGAACCTATATATAATATTCTCATCTTGATACTATTTGATTAGTCCGTTGAAAACCGCAGAGCAACGCTTGTACAGAATTATAAATGTGGTATTACTTTTTTATTAAAAGGTCTTCAGCTAAGACGTTTTAGCAAAAAAATACTTGACTTTTACAAAAGTATTTATAAATAAGTCCTTAAGTTCGTAGACAAGGACAAACAATTCGTTTTAAATAAATCGCAAAAATAAATCGTTCTGATCATTTACGTGTGAAGATTGTGATTAAATTTTTCAGAGATTATGTTTTATTCATGCTATTGATAAATGCTCTTCGCGTTCAACGCTGCTTGAGCTTATCGAGTTTCTTATGTAAAACAATATAATTTATTATTCTCTGTGATTATAAAGAACTATTATGAAAATATATGAGAATATCCTTGCATTAATCTGTTACGAGTACTTATTGGATTTATAATATATTTTACACAATTTTTATGTTTTATTAAAATACGGGATCATTACTCACGTAAAAAGTCGGTTCGGTCAACTATAGTTTAAGGTTGTAAGAAAGACACAAAATAATATTTGTATAGCAAATGAAATCTCATATCTCTTTATCAAAAATTAAAAAATAGGTATTTTTGGATATTTGATAATTCAATATTTGTCCATACAAATATCCAATTTTCATAGGAATTGTGTAAAAAGGTATAAATTCGTAGATTTATATAGGTACTACGGTTGTTATAGGGAAAAGCTAGTAGTAAATAAATAAAGGAAAATAAAAATCTCAACTAAAGTTGTACATCTTCGTAAATTTTTGTTAATGTTTCTGAACTACCACAGTACCCAGTAAAGAAGGCCTTAGCGATCCCGGAAAGAAGAAAAGGCAGAGGGCGCCCCCTAGCTACTTGGTGGACAACCGTATCCAAAGACTTGGAACGGGCTCAGCTAGATGTACAGACAACCCAGAACAGAATATCCTGGCGCCTAAAGACGAGGAGAGCCGACCCCAAATAAAGGGATAAGGCTAGGAAGAAGAAGAAGTTTCTGAACTACCACAGTATATACAATTATTTTAGAGGAGGCAATTAAATAAATATTAGTTAATAAATTTAATAAATTACCTTGAATGTCTGTAAATTGTCAACTCTACATGTAAGTGCTGCATCTCTTCCTACTGCTACTGTCACGTTCGATCCTGGTCCCACGAATCGTGGTAAATCTGAAACAAAATGATATAAAATTTAAAAACCTGTTGATTAACCACATATTTTAGCACATCAACTATAAGAATAAATTTTTGATGTATGTACCTATATTATTAAGGTTAGAAATTTTCGTATAAATACACTATCTATATTCAAGTAAAATGTATTTTATCTAGCAAATGAAATAAAACTTTATTATACTTATAATTTAATAAAACTAAAAGTAACGATTTCTACGTTATAAAAAAATACCTGTTAAAGTTGAATCCAATTCAAACTTAAGCAACTAAAAGTTTTAATTAAAATATTACTAACAGTAACTATTCTGTCGCAAAATGTAAATAGTATTGTAGAGTTAAAAACAAGTGTGTTTCATTTACTTATATATGTATCATATGAGCTAGTGGAGAAATTTAAGAATAAAAAAATACATTTTGTTACTGACCAGGGCCCTTATTCTCTGTGCCAAATCAAAACGTATCTCTATGTTGAAATACGTTATTGTCTTAAAACGGTATTCTCTATGTCGTTGTGAAATTGAAATGTCACGTTACGTGGTGCGTTCCATGCTGTCAAATAAGTAATTAAGGAATTAATAAAAAATATACCGGTAATCTTTTTTGAAAGATTGTTAATAGAAACGGATCATGACATCTCCAAAAAGATAAAAATATCATTATCTATGCCATTCCTTACGTTTTCAAGACATGTGCTGACAAAATACATGTAAATTGACGTATCAAAAGAGCTCTAGCAGCCTATTTGAATAAATATATTTTTCTTTCTTTCTTTCATACCGTTTTAAGAAGACGTAACGTGCCATGGCAGGATTGTTTGACAAGCACGATATGACGTCATCCGTTTTGGGCACGTTACGTATCGTGACTTAGAGAATACGGGCTCAAAGCTAAAATTCCTAAAAGAACTTAATTTGTTAGATCTAAAGGGCTTATTCAAAAGTCGTCTAATTGATACAATCAATCAATTTTAAGACCCGTTTTCCAGTATTTGAATTTTTTGCGTTGACTTTCTTTTGTTCTAAAGGATCGATATACTTTATAATGTATCCACACACATATGCCAATAAAACATAGTCATCAATTTTATAAAAATAACAAACACCGTCAAATCCAATAAAAAACATTATCAGAAACAGATTTTCTATTAACAAACATCAAATCCGTTCGCACTCAAATATCAAAGCCTTTGTGTCGGATTCGAATTGATATTACAAACAAAGCAAAATTAATATTACCATCCAACACGCGCTATAGAATTTTAGAACAAATGTTTATTTTGCTAATAGTCACGATTGTAACTATGTTTTGTTAATATGACATTTTTTTTTTGTTATTCAAATAAAAAAAAGCCAAATTCACATTCACGATCATCATAGAACTTCCCATACACGTTTTTAACGAGTCATAGAAAATTTAGTTTTTACTTAACTACTATATACAATTTTTCCCATTTCGAAAGTCATGTTAGGAATAGAAATTCGCAAAAATGTGGGATATATTTTTACTGAGTTACAGAAAAAAAATCACGTTGTCATCGTGCATACATATCGGTTTATTGATATAACAACAAGCCTAATTGTTTAGAACTTTCATCATAAAAATTGTCAATTTCTACTTCTGAAAAACATAGTAGGTACTTTGATGGTGGTACTTCTCAATCTCTAAATTTTAATGACAATATCAAAAGATATGAGCAAAACCGCAAACAGGTGGTAGTGTCAAATATTAACTTAGCTAATACTAACGATAATTGTATTATACAAAATCTAGACAGAACGAAAATAAACAGAGCCGTACGTGGTCGGAAAATATTGAAAAACTTTTCTCCAACCGAACTCCGCTAAAGAATTTCAGATATAATTTATATCGAAAAATTTTTAAGTCATAATTTATTCCATTCACTTCTGCTCCAATGAAACACTCAATAAATTGCTCAGTCGTAAAGTTAAAAGGGGTGATATGAAAGGTTTTTATGCAAAACGTTTTGCCAGACTAATTTCTTTTCCAAGCATAAAAAAGCGACACTTCTAGAAAAAAAAATGTAGTTATTTTTATACCTACGAATCTGAATGATTTGTAGATAAGTATATAATACCTAACCTGTACTTTTTTACGATTCATAAAAATTCACACCAATTTGTAAGTGTATTTTTTTAGTAAAAAAATGATTTCAAAAAAATATGCATTAAATTGGAAACATTTTTGAACATCCCAAAAAAAACAAAATAGGTACATTAAGAGAATGAAAGTTAAGGTTACGTCGCTCAATTACCGAAACTTACGAAAGCAAATTGACCTCAGGAACCCGTGGAATGATAAACAATTTTTCAAATGTACCCAAAACCTCCCAAGAGGGATCCGACCATATTTCCAAGACACGAACATTCCGAGAGAAACGACAATCGGTCCCCAGACATACGAATTGCTCAAACAAACATGATCAAAGACATTACTAAAATCACCCTTATATCCATTAACTTAAGGTTCAATATTCGGGATGTCGTTTTAAAAAAACTGGAGCATTTTTCAGTTTCAGCTGTTTTTGCAAACCGACACTTCCTTCCATTTGAAATTAACTAATGTGCCGGTTGAAACATTTTAACACTTTTTGAATTGATATTTCTTCCGTCTTCTATGGATTATGGGATAAGGTTTTTTCGTTTGCTTGAGAGACACTTATAATCTGTATCTGTAGTTTGTGCTGATATATTGGTCCTAGGAGAATATTTGTTTGTTGTAAATTATTATTCGTACACATATGGTATACGAGAATTGTTCGTTTATAAGCTAGTAGCTGTGCAAACGATCTTAGATAAAGATTTTGTTGAAAAACAGAAAAATCCATAACACGTGTTCCTCCAGGGATAAGACTGAGATATATCGATTTTCCGCTCCCGAAAACTCGTACGTAACAGATTAAAGCTAAATCGTTGAAACCGTTTTTGAGATCGCCAGTATAAACTAATAAATATACAAGAAGTGCTCGTTAAAAGGTAAGACAAAAATATAAATAAGCTGACCAAATTAAATATCAACTTCAATAAAGTGACCATCAATAAAATAATTGATATATTCAATTGTCACGTGTAACGCTCAGTAATTAGCTGTGAATCGTCAGTCAAATAAATGACGTAATAATTTTTCAGCCCCCGAGTGCAATTCGTTACTCCTTTACGTCGAACAAATGAACGATTGTACTCCTGGGATGAGCATTGCACATTGAAAATGAGTATAAAATTTTAAATATAATGATAATATATGTACAAAAAGTCGCTAAGAAATAATAGGACTACATTAAAAGATGGCATAACTTGCCGTGTTAATTTTAATTGTAAGCACTCGTTACAAATATTTCTATTTAGTTGGAACTAAAACACATGATTTTGGTTCAACCGTGAAATAGAAATATTGAATTTATCAGACAGATTTTATCATAAGTTTTGCCTATAATATATATTTTTCACTATTAAGTACGAGATGAATTTAAAGCACTTAAATCTCTGTTAGCCTAGATTTAGAACTCGAGACATGAGAAAAAAGATCACATTGCCTAAAAAGAAATAAAGTACGTTAAAAAATCCGTAGATTATTTTGCGATTTGTTCTCAGATCTCAGGTTTAACTTTACAAAAGCCGTAGTAGAATAATTTGGATAATCTTGAGAAATGAGATTTGTAAAGTTTTAAGTAAAATTATTTTTATTTTGTTATTGAGTTATCTTATCTATAATTAATTACAGATAATAATGTGATATACCGAAAATTCTGAAATAAATTACAAGTTAACACAATTACCGTCGGTATTTAGGATCGGCAAAGGGACAATTTGTCATTGTCCGATAGTTCGGTAATAACACATCGA
Source organism: Junonia grisea (assembly GCA_018235645.1). Taxonomy (NCBI): domain Eukaryota; kingdom Metazoa; phylum Arthropoda; class Insecta; order Lepidoptera; family Nymphalidae; genus Junonia; species Junonia grisea. The sequence goes on along the minus strand of DVXP01001606.1, from coordinate 454 downwards.
ATGGTGAATTTATTTTGAGAGAATCTCGTTCATTATATATGACTAACGGATTAACATCAATTGATGGCTATTGTGAAATTATATTAATAGCGCGTGACAAGGATTACAAGTTTGCAGTCGTGAATGAATATGATTTATTTTCTAAATTAAATTAAATATATTGATATTCATTTCTGATAGAAATAGCCGTTCAACTGATCACTATCATCTGTAAACATTTATAGTATCAGAAGAGCCAGAAATAACTTAAATGGGAGAGTTAGTGGGAGACAGATATTCAATACAAATTATAATTATAGAAGCTGCTTAATGCCTTTAGATAGTACAAAGTTGTGTTTTACGATCATTAAAAGGCTTTTTATCCGACCGCGTCAGAAGGATTATGTTTTTCAAGCGTATGTTATGTATGTATGTATGTATGTATGGATGTATGTATGTATGTAGGTGTGTATGT
>DVXP01001605.1:0-14542 GCA_018235645.1 Junonia grisea | reverse complement strand
ATACAAAAATACTGTATGAATGTACCCCGTTTACTGCTGTATGAATCTACCCCATCACAAGAATATGAAAGAAAATTATTTCTTAAAAAAACTAACCATATTCATAATTTTTCATGTATCAATTTTCAAACTAGGTTGTATTGTTAACTAAATAAAATAGTAATGAATTATCTAGAAAACACCTGTCATAAATAAAAAGATGTTCAAACTTAGGTTTCAAAATTACTTAAGGATACTCAAATCACTTTTCGAGTCACCTCGTCATAAATTCTACAAGGACCGCTGTCAAACTTCATTAGCCATGACACACATAAATAAGCTACGAAACCACGCACAAACCATTTAACTGATGTGTGCCTATAAAAAAATATCCCTAGTGTATGTATAAGCCCCTTGCATGAATCTACCCCACTTTCCCCGACGCTTTTTATACATGAAAAAATAAGACAAAATATTTCATTTATTAGTAAATACCAGAGGCGTAGCTAGCGCCGTATCAACCGTATCAATTATACGGGGCCCCGGGGCTGCAGGGGCCCCCAAAAGAGCTTAAACAAAAATTAGAAAAATGCCACTTTTGTCTGAAAAGTTTTCTGGATGTTTTGAAAATTAGAGACTTTTTTATAGATTTGAATTTGCTTTTTCGAATTTCTTCTTCTTCTAATACACTACTCGCAAAAATTAAAAGATTGAAAAAAAGTAGCAAATTTTTGGCCCATTTTCAAAAGGCTATTACTTTGCAAAAAATGGTCGAAAATTATTTAAAACCAGCAAATTGTAGCCCCCAGATTCTTGTTTTTAAGTATGGAGTTAACCTACTAACAGCGTCTGCAGATACCTACTGCATTTGCTAGTTTCTAAGAGTTACGTCTTTTCCGTTCATCTATCCGTATAGAGATTTTATACAAACAAAAAGTTAGTGATACCTTATTCGAGATAATTTTATCATTGTTTTTTATTATTTAATGATAGAATCCAGATTTTTCTATCAAACTTAAAGTTTTGTGATAATTCTTCAATTTGCAATTAAGATGTCCGCGGCGGTTGCGGCGCTTATACACTGAAACTATTTATTTTCAAAAAGAGGTTTTAACAAAAAGAGATATTTTCTGTAGTTTAAATTAGTGTAACCTTCGTGTGTACATTTGATGGATTTCTATGTACATCGTCAGCCATTTGCAGCTTACTGCTGAACACAGACAAGTTTGTGCTAAATATCCGGGTCCTCCACAAACCTCATCCAGTTCACTCTAGTAACCGTGCGTGATTCGGCAGTCCAGCGAGCCGAAGGGTATCCCACACTAAGTTTGCTAAGACGCGGTCTCCATTCCAGGACTCGTCTGCCCTAACGGCATACAAACACAAACGTGGCCGGCCCACTGTCACTTCAGTTAGCTGATTCTGTGACTTATGTAGGTTATTTTGGCTCTCCCGTGATAATATATTTTTTTTATTCTTGAGATAAACTCCGAGCACCATAGCAGTCGCTGAGCTACTTCGAAGCTGTTGATTAGCGCTACTGCTAGTGTCCACGTCTCGGCAGGGTATGTCATCACCGGTAGGACGCATTGCTCGAAGACCTTTAGGCATTGCGGAATTGTCCACGTGAGGACCCGACAAAGCTTACCAAATGCCGTCCAACCCAACTGAAACTTTCTATTGCCTTCTTTCTCAAAGCTGCGCCGGCCAAGACAGTACAAATCTGGCCTAGGCCAAGTAAATGTTGTCCTGTAAAACTTCTAGGAGAACGAAAAGAAGATAAATAATTAAGGTCATTCAGACTTTGATTCAGCTTTTCTAGTGTCTCTGCAGAGATGAGGATGTCGTTGGTAAAACTCTTACTGTTTCTCCTTTGATGTCGCCTGGATTTGACGGCTCATTGAGTGTAGTTTAGGATAATGAAGACGTCCACCGCGTTGGTGAGCTTTGGGATTATCAGGTCTCCCATCTTTAATTTGGACGGTTTGAAGACCTTTCTTTTCGATCTTCTGTACAATTTGCCCTATAGAATGGATGTAATCTATGGTGCTGTAGCCCGGCTTAATTTGAAAGTTAGTATCCGCCGAACTTAGTGGCGATGGCGAGACGATTCGTACATACTCATTAGAGTGCGCGTGAGTTTTACTTTGCTTTACTACGGCGAAGGTGCTTGAGCGGATGGAACTTTGTGTTTCTGCCTCAACAGAGCAGGGTTTAGGAAAAAGTTTAAACTACTTATTGGTACTTGTCTGTGGAAAATGTCAAAAATCTGTTTTTCGGGCGTCACTTTTTTCAATAAGGCGACGAAAACGGTAAAGATACGAGGCGGCAAAGGTGCAAGAAATTCGCAAAGAGGAGGTTAAAATGTATGATCAATTTTCAAAACTTTCGGAAAAAAAATTTAAGTAACCTATACCTAAATATTAATTTCAATTGAATGCAACCATTGTTTATTTTAAATTTGGGGCCCCCAAAATTTTTTTGATACGGGGCCCCGCTAAGGCACGCTACGCCACTGTCTAAAACTGTTGTTTTTATGAAACAAATATAACTTCAGAGTAATCGAGGAAACAATAAAGTAATTAAGGATTTATTGCAAAAGCAGTACCGTTTTAAAATGTTTAAACCTTCCGCAGTTGACTCGTTATGAACTGGCGCAATTAAGAAACTGGGTGTTTTCTTACAAAAGTGTGTTGAGATCATGCAATTTTCAACGATTGCGCTTTGTTTGCTAACAGAACAATATATTTATGGTTGTATTTTGTATGTTTAAGAATAAAAACTTTCTTTTACTCGCTATTTAATTTATACTTATGATCTTGCTGATATTTATCATATCGAAAAAGAATATTTTATCACTTTTTGAAATAGCGTTAAATATTTAGCGAAGACGTAACATATTCAAGATGATGTTAATTTTAACATACATGTGTATACCTACTCTATAATTCAACAAAATAATTTAATATATTCCGAGGCTCCATACTTATTTAGGTTATTACATAACATTACCCCTGCTTCATTGTAATAATATGAACTGCTTTGAATATTCAAATCATCCAATACAAATTCATTGATTCCATAATAAAGCAAGTTTTATTAGTAAATCTACATAGCACCGACGTTGTCAATGAAGATATCAAACTTTGCAGTTGGAATTGTTTTGCTCCAAGACTTGGACGGGTAAATTCAATTTATGTCCCTTGTGGCCAGAGAACGAACGTTATTTAAGGGCCAGGTGATTGTGGCCAAAGCAAACAGATCTATGCAAATCTATTTCATTGTATTGCAATGATTATTAGCACCAATTTTGGACTCGTACTCAACGTAGATCTTCTTTTAGGTACCTACCTATCTCGTTTCGTTTTGTTTCTACATCCATATTTCTATCTAATTCTTGTTAAAGGATTAAACTAGTTCAACGTCATACAATCGCACTGGACACCTTTTTATTCTTATAGAACTAACATCGTTTAAGTTACCTTAGCGCAAAACTCTTCCGAATACAATGTATCCACTGAAGTCCACTTCTTGTGGACAGCTTTGTAACAAACGTCTTTAGCTATTAAAGCTATTTAAGCAACGGAATCATAACGTGATAGGTATTTATACTAGGGTAAATCGACCAAATACCGGCCACCAAACGATTGCGAATTTAAATTTTTCGTGAAATTTGTGAAAATTTCGTGGCTAGAAATTGTCGTATCCGAAAAAATTGACACCAAATAATCTGGCCGGATTTCGGGGGGTGGCCAGAAATGGGCTAGTTTACCCTATACGAAGTAAGTTCACAAAAACTAAATAAGAAATAATTCATTAAAGTCATTAATAGTTTTAATTCGGAAAATAATTCTTATGACATATAAAAGAACTCTACAAACTGTAACCCACAAATTGAAAACCGTTATTTTAATAGCATCTCACTTTAAACTAATAAAATCCGACCACTATTGTTCGCCATTGTTTTTCCACATAAAACCGAAGGCATTCCAGGCATGAGCGTTATGAAAGGATCGCTTTTCATACGACCCACAATTGTACATTTCTCGTACATTTCATTCGGAAACCTGCGGCGCATATTATTAATTTTCCTTGTGACTTGAATTTACGATGTTCATTTAGCATCGAGTTAATGTGGCGGTATAAAAGCGGCTGTATTAAGTATGGACCCAGAATTGGTCTACCATTATTTACCGTATTAAATGACGCTTTCATACTCATATTCATTTAACTTTTATTGAATTATGTCAATTAAAGATAAGCTACTTAATGAAAAAGAGTAATTAATTGTACATTTTAATGTGAAGCTATTTAAAACTAGATCTGAATCAGACTGTATTTGAATAGCCTCAATATGTATGGCACAAAAAAATTGCTTTGCTTCCAAGCGTCGTTTAGTTATCTAACATTAAATATATACCTATGTACACATTTAGATATTGCGCCCAGGGGTTTTCACCGCAAGTTAGCTCTATGTAGGGACCTAATAGTTAATAAGTAATACGTTGCGTAAACTAAGTTCTTTAGGTTAAGAAAGTTACTTTTTGTACATGTTGTCGACAAGTTTATTTTTTGCTGTATATTAAAAACACACCTTTATAAAATTAAACTCAGCGCTTTTCATAACGCAAACCATATTATGAATTTATTTTCTCATAACAGCACAGAAAGCACTCATAACGTACTCCGACTTTTTAATTTCTTCACTTTATATGAAAATTGTATCTACACAAATAAAAACCGTTGCGAACTTTAGTGATGCTGTATTATGAATTTGAATATTCAAATCTGTGTTTAAATAAAATATAAAATACTGTTCGTTAGTAAGGACATCACTTGAGAATTGAATTGAACGGAACGGAGCAATTTAGCGTTTTTTTTATTAACGTTTGTAATAATTCAAGCAATTCTTTATGGAAAGAAATATTGAAACGTTTTCTTGGGATTTACGGACAAGGTGTGTAGATTAATGTTGTTTTGAAATACAATACATCAGATAGACCGGAACAAATAACATCTAGAATTTATATTTTTCTACGACTAACGAGACGCCAACTAGTCAAAGCCTTTTATAACAGACTTTGAAGCCAATTATTAAAAAAATACCCCAGTCCTATTATCACTTTCTTCACCTTTCATGTTGAGAAACACAATTAGGGTCCTGGAGTTATATTTCTGTTTCACCACTCACCAGCTTATTGCGTCCGGTGGCCATAGAGACTTAAAAAGTTATCTAATGTATTAAATCCGAAATTAACATGAATTAAAATATTTTAATTATGTGGTTTATTCAGTCTTAATAAAATTCACTTTAGTTGTATCGACATTGATAAAATAAGTTATTTGAATTTCAAAGAGGCGTTTGTGATATCATCCTAATTTAAATATCGTTGTTTTTGTCGAAGGTAAAATTTTATTCATAACGTTTTAAGTGATTGACAAAGCGTTTAAGGTACATAGAGCGTAAATATTTAATTGTGAAAATAAATAAAGTAACAAAATACACTCGGAATTTATTTTATAACTTATTGTTTAAATATATTCTCGTTTTGTTTCAGATTATTTTCTGCAACACTTAATGCTTGGGATATTGAATGTAACCTAAAAAAAATTAAAATAAACTAAGCAAAAATGTTCTAAATTAGTAAGGCGTTATACCTAATCCAAAACTCTTAAATTATGAATATACGTAGGTACGTAGGGTAAGGCAATTCAATTTGTAATAGAGTAACTGAATATAATATGTAAGTACGCCAAATTCCAAGCATCCACGCGAAATAGTCGCTGAGAAAACACCTGTGGCAGATAAGAAGGTAAGTCTATATTTCTCCACAGCGGAACACTAAAATAGATTACCCATTGTTGCCTTGATAACATAAAACACTGCCGCAAATTAAACAACGGATATTTAAATTTATAGCACTGATTCGCCCTCTGACCTTTAGCAGATAACATATTTACAACTATACAGATACAACAATCTCGGTACAATCAACGATATAAACGTGATTCAACGGCGAGGCCTTCTTTTTATTACGTAATAAAGCCTTCTCATATTCCACGGACCTTACGCTGGGTTTGTTGGTCCCTTATCTTGAAATGAAACAGAAATTATGTGTAACAAGATACTATGGTGATACTTCGTTTCAGAAAAGTGAATAGGGAAATAGATTTTTTTAAGTAGTAGAATTAATACAGGCGCTTTCTATAATTTTAGAAGTAAGAATAGTCTTTACTGTAACATTGAGTCAAGACAAAATTTTCTACAACGACAATTTTACTACAATATTTTTCTTTACAATCTGAGGTTACAGCAGCGACGCCTCAAATATATCTAACGGTTATTACTATAGCGAGTTTAATTAAATATTTTTTGGTTGGTTTCTGACCTTGACTCGTCACATAATGGATATTCTGAGACAGCCTTGATAAAATGGGACCTAAACAGCGTACCGAGACCCTCGACCTTAAACATTTAAAAGGACTATAATTGCTAAAAGTTGGCAATTATTTTATTTTTTATTGTGCTAAATTGTTAGGCATACAATAAAAGGTTAAAGAAATAATATTTTAGTCTCAAAATTTCCTTTGGCTGTTAGTCTAAAAAGGTAGAAATCAAAGTTATGTTATATATCAATCCCTGGTCCTATTTTCTCAATACTAAGTTACTGTGACGTCACATTTTATTTGTGACGTAAATTCAATCCATAGAATAAAAGTCAACGTTATTTATGGAATGAAATAGAATGAATGAACGCTTTCATCGTAATGATTGCGTTTTAATTAACGTATTTCAAACAAAGACGTCGGTATTTGTCGAGCTTCTGCGAGTAAGGTATGTAATTGATTAAAAATGCGCCTTTTTTATTGCTTTCCCTTTATGTTACTAAGCATGAATGTAATTTGCTGAAGGGGTTGAAATATTTTTTCATCTAAATTAAATAACAACTGAGTCTTTTAATATTGAAAGAATGGAATAATTTAATCGTTTGAACGTGTAACAATTCTTCTTTTTAACCCCCGACCAAAAAAGAGGGGCGTTATAAGTTTGACCGCTATGTTTGTCTGTGTGTCTGTCTGTGGCACCGTAGCACCTAAACAGGTGAACCAATTTGGATCGTTTCTTTTATTTGAAAGAGGGTTTTCTAGCGGTGGTTCTTAGAAATCTTACATCAAAATCGATCTAGCCGTTTCGAAATTATATTGCAATATGTGGATGTAGTTTTTTCGGGTGGAATCTTGCTACTCAATTTTGAAACTGATATCTTTAACCGATTAAGCTGAAGTTTTGCATACATATTTAGCTTGGATGACAATATACGATAAAATGCGTAACGCTATTCTAAATCCAATATGGCGGACAACCTAAGCTAGCGGAATAGTTATTTTTATTGCGTTTTTACTATATGGATATCAAATTAAAGGGCTTATTAAGGGTAACTCGAAAAATTATGTATGTGCATGCGTGTGCACGCACGTACGCGTGTGTGTGTGTGTGTGTTTATTTGTGTGTGTGTGTGTGGGTGTGTGTGTGTGCGTGTGTGAGTATTATGAGATTTAATTCATAAAAAAATATCTCCTAAGAGTTTAAAGTTCTTGTGTCGTATGGTATCCGATGTCGGGGGTTTTATATAAATTACACTTGTTAGTCTACGGACTCTACGGCAAGGAGTAATAGGAATATAGATGTGGAAAACTCAATTTGCTACAAAAAAGTAGGATGGCGACTGACGAATACTTTTGCCGAATATTCGGTATTCAGTATAGTGCCAAATATACTATTCGTTGCAAGCCTATTTTACATATTAATATCATTAAAATTATAACGGCAACTCTGATTACCTGTACGTAAGGTTGATGTGGCCCACTAACATAATACGATACGGCTGTACCGGAGGTTAGGAGCACTACTGCTAACGCCAGTAATTTATATGCTAACAACCTGCAATAAAAAGTACAAAGTCGTTGAAATATGATAAAATAAACTCATAATTAAATAAAAATGTAATTATGCTAATTTATGACGCGTATTATTAACGGTTTTGCTAAAGAGGTTTTTATGCATCTGTGTTGAACTGTACAAATGTATGAAAAAAAGAAAGAAAACTTTTTACCATTAAAATTAAAATTTCGTTTATGAGTCATTAAAATATTAATATTGAAATAATTATCATTGTATTATAATAGTAATTCATTTTCATAAATAGTCAATAGACTGAGCCATTTAATTTTAATTTTACGAATAGAAGCATAATATAATTTTCCCTTACCTTCGTAACCCTGTGTTGCATAATATTAAGAGTTCGCGGAAGAAGTAGTCGATAGTTGTGAATGGTTTCCTCCATAGCACGAGACTTTCCGTATCCATTGATACTACTTTTGTCCTGAAATATAGAATTTATAAAGTAATTAATTTTTTGCCTAATAATACATATTGATTTATATATAATTCATTCTTTACCAATACCTTAACGCACTTCTGATTTTTTTCTGAAATTAATTTCTGATCTTTTGTTATTCAAGATTAATTTCAGTAATGTTCCCCTTTATAGATACGTACCTAACTATTCTAAGAAAAGAGAAACATTTCATTTTGCCATGGCAACGTATTTTATTTTTAAGTGTTTCCCAATATTTTTTGCAAATATTTGTCCATCAAAACGACAATATTAAAAAAAATGTCTGATCGATTTTACAATTTATTTATATTCATAGATATCGCAATATATAATTCTGAAGAGACAAATAAAAAGAAAAGAAAAAAAACAACTAAGTAATAAGAAATAATGTAGGTAGTAATAATAATAAATTTATCTTTCAACGGATTTTGACCCAGTTTCGTATCATGGTCTGTAAGTTCCCCTATACATGATAGGTCGTTGCTCTGTTACAAACGAATTAAATGAACCCATAATTTCGTTACATCCTTTTAAACGTAGTTCTTTATCTATTGTTTCGTAAGTAGTACATAATACATAAGTTTACGTTCAAAAATGTTATATTTGTCGTACTTTTGGTTTTAATTAATTAGGTACTTAACTGAAGAAGAAAATGCGAGAAAAAGAAAAGTAAATGTTTGGGTCAGCGTGCAAGTGCTGACTCCGCGCCGCATGCCCTGACGTCAATGCAATGTACCTCGTACATCTTATGTGGGAGCCGAAGACCTCAATAAATCGTAAATTTGGAATGTCTTTTTCAATTCACTATCATTTTGTTTTATATTTATTTTTTATTTACAATATAACTCGCTAGAAAAACTAAATAAATCAATATGTATTGGATAAAACTGCACGCTGAATTTAGACAATTAAAAATATCTAAAATAATGTCAAAATTCATAGCGACTTCCTGACTTTTCGAGATCGGTCTTCATTACTGCGACTTTAGACGGTCGACAAAAATTTAAATATGTATACTAACTTGACTTCTTTCGGTGTATGGTGCAATCCGTTGCGCGTGCGCTGCTCAGTCTCTACTTGCACTGCCGCCGCCAGCTTGTAGTACCCGAGACGGGCAAGCTGCGGAAAAAAATAATGATATTTGTTTATTTACGTAGATTATAATTTAACAGTATTCTTATTAATATTAATTTTGAAAAAAAAAATACTCTTAGGAAATTTATTCACAAGATTTTTACTGTTTGATTTTAATATTCGAAGTTGATAATGAATATTAACCCCTCGTATGCCGGAACGCGGATCCAGGCATTCGCAGTAAACCGCCGGAAATTGGATGCGCGCTGAAACGATTGCTCACAAATTTCCCCTATTTCTTATATAAAAAAGGATAAGGTTTTACACTATGTTTATTGTGTAAAATACATTCTTACACTCATCCTGAATAAACCGGTTTACAATAACGATCCGCGATTAGACAGGTTAAAAAATGAGCTACAACGAAATAAGTTTTTTTCTAAAATATTCCATTTAAGTTATTTATTTTATAGTATAATCAAAAACACAATAATATCGAAGACTATAACGAAACAAGAAAAAACTTAAAAACTTGTTTTTTATTGTTACTATCTGTGTTTTCCTAAGGGATTGATTTATTTTCCCTCTTATAAGAAATACTGAGATTGAATATTACTTTACCCATGCTGCTCTACTAAATTCCGTACTTACAAAACTTGGATTCGTATAATTTTATAATCAAAAGACAGATCAAAGAAAGGTTTTATTTATATTCGATTTTATTCGAGCTTCATATTCGATGTCAAAGTTAATGTTGCACAACTGCGCAATCTCTTTATATTTCCCGGCAGTCAACGGTAACAAAATTTTGTGAGTCTCGGCATACGAGGGTTTAAGGAAAAAAATATACAATTTTTCATTTCATAAACTATAGTTGAGATAGGAGATACAAATCATTTTTAATAACTAATTTAATATAATGGTGGGTCCACACATTAATATTTACACCACACAAACGGCGTCGAAATATGTTTGCATTTCTTGCACTTTCTTGTCTGGGTCGTGTGGATCCACCATTAGTAAAAATCTATTAAAAATTATAGAATTTGGGACTAAAAATATTATTATAATTACTCATCTAGTATGTCTCATAAAGTGCTATCTACTAACTGAAATAATTCATGCAACTACGCGAGTGCATCGGTGCGATTATGACTCGGTAAAAATTATGAATAATGGGCAATAAAACATGCATTGTTTAACGTAGAAATTATTACACTCAAAAAAACTATATCCTTATTTTCAACAACATTCATTGGCCCTTATTAGTTAGGTACGGAATTATTAAAAAAAAATCGACTGTTAATCTGTAGTTAATATGTCAATGTTGCTGCTTTAACGAATAGCTGATAAAACAGCGTTATCTAAAACGTTTTGTTCAATAAAGAGTTACATATTTCGATTTTATTATTTAGAAATATTTGAAAGATTAGTAACAATTTTATTTAGGTTTTTATTGGTTTTCCATTTCAAGACCGATCAGTTAGTCAATGTCATGTGATTTTAAAGTTAATTTTAAATCGAAAAATATGTTTAAAGAATCAATTTAAAACGTTTTTATATGCCTTCAAATCCAATACCATACTCCAACTCCGCGAGAATATAAAACAGATTTCCCTTCGAAATAGAATTGGTGATACGAGACAATTTTAAAGTAAATTTAAAAAATATACGTACACTATAGTTTATAAAAAAAACATGCTTTTCTTTAAATAAAAATTACCTTCGAAAGAACACAGACGATTTAACTAACTACACGCACTCGATAAACTATACAAATTATACAAACGCACACAACAGAAATAATTTATTTTTATTACTTTATAGTATTTTAAGCACATAAAACACAGGACACTGTTACGAAATTCTACGCTCTGAATCGTAAAAACATGTTTCTTCTGCCAGTGAAATGAGTGAACTGTGACATCACGCGAGTACAAAAAACGTTTTCACTTTCAAAAACTACGCTGAGCTCTCTCTCGATTCAAATTTCACTCTCGTTGGAGGCCGTTCACTGATAGGGCGTGATACCGTCCTCTAAGCCGACAGCTTCCGTGTTTAAATTTATAAATTCAATAAAACTCAAGTTATAGTTCAAATAAAAAATACAGAAGATTAGGCTGTACGGCGTAACACCTTTTCTTGTTCAAGAATTAAAAAAAAACTTGTGATGGTTCAAAATAATATTTGAAGTCGTAAGAATTCCTGTTTGAAGTTATTAATGAAAATAAGAGATTTATTATCAGTTAAACTAAAAATATTAAAAACCACTATCATTTTTCCGTGATTTAAACGCGACCATTTTCGCGCGCGTATTTTGTGACGCCAGGATACACGAAAGCTCTGGATACTAATATTCCTTTACAACATATTTGTTAACATTGGGACAGCCAATTTTTTAAAGAAAATAAAGTGTATTTAATCCTTAGACTAAGGGAATATATCTAACATAGAAGATATGTTGATAGAAAAAAATAAAAAGTAGTTTTTTTAAATAATTTTTAATTTTTTATTAAAGAGACTACGCTAAAATTCAGATTTAATTAAATAGAATTCAGATTCAATAAAATTAACTTCTCAGTTTTTGAAAAAAATAATAGTAAAAAGTAAGTTCTGTAAAAGACTTGTATTCAGAGCGATTAAATAAAATAATTCGACCTTAAGCACGCTCAGTGTATATTGACGTCACTCACCGTTTTAGTGCGTGGGAATTTCAAAAAAGGCAATTTTTGAAAATTAAAATACACTATTAAATAATATTTAATTTCAAAAATAATTGTATAGGTACGTTTCGTTACCAAAAAAGATTACAAATAAAAATATTTCGTAAATTTTGGAGTCACATGCATATTCCCTATTGTTTATTTTTGGCGGGACCTCGCTTTGTCTTATTATAACGATAATACCGTTGATAACTTACTCATTTTTTTGTAAACTGTAAATGATATTAAATTTTAAATATATTTAAATCCAAAAGAAGGAAATCCAGGAAGAAATATTAAAACAAGGAGGCTCAATATAAACCAGGAGATAATTTGTCAGACCATAATATTGCAAAAATTACGACAAAAAGAATTGCTTTACCTTTTTTATTTAGTCATGAATAATAACAAATAAATGAAAACTAACATATTTATAACAATTTTCTATTTCACGTAGTTTTAGCGAAGAACCTATAAATTCTGTAATCTCGTTTAAGTAGGAACTTTATTTTAAATCGCCGCCAAATGTTTGCTAATTATAGTCGGAAAGTATTGTTACTCGCTAAATTAATTGTGTACAGCCGCACACACATATTAATATTAATCTATTGTCTTGCCGTCGAAGAAACAAGGTTGTTTGAATGAGGTCGTAGTGCCAAAAGTAAATTTATTATAATATTATGCTGAGCAAGGATTGCTTGGTCAGTCTTGATATTATATCACATTTTACATTCGATTAGAAAACATAGAAAGAATAGAACACATATAAAGCGACTACTCCTTGTTTCCCGCGGTATGCGTAGCGTGAGGTATTATAGCCTAACCTCTAAACGTAGTCACTGTGATTACTGATTAGTTGATTACAATTAAATAAAAAAAACTAGTTTTGATCAATATTTTAATTTATTTGAAATATTAATCAAAATAGTTTTTTTTTTACATTTTTCACAATAGTTTTGTTTTTTTGCATACATACCATCTAAATTAATTCACTGTTCTATAATTTAATATCTAATAATCTTAATGTTAGAAATACCAAATGCGTGCTCTTTAGTCACTTTGTATAACAAACGAACAAAGAAGCACGAAGCATTATTCACTTCCTTTGTAGATATTATTAAGAATTGAGGTTTATTATTATTATCTGTATAAAAAAAGTTTATTGAAGTTTTGTGGCGTGTGAAATAAACTCTGTCCTTTAGAAATGCGTACCTTGAAGTAACCTATACAATAAAGATGTGCCAAATATGTATGTTTCAGTAACTAAATGATAAACCTAATTCACCTAAACATCTTTAATGTTTAATCACGATATTTTAAGCCGAAACCTTTTCTAAATAATTTTAAACGACATCAAAGAGTTTGAATGTCTAAAGAACTGAAATGCGACAACATTGTCTTGTTGATACAAAGGTAATAACACATTAATTAATCAATACAAACAGCTGACGATAATGTGGCGATCGTCCAAGTTAATTAAACACATTCGTACCGAATGATAATATGAAGACAACGTCCGAATAATGCATTATATACTTTGTAATTAAAGCCATTAGAACCAAAGTTACTAAACTAACATTTAAAAAAATAGTACTAGCCTAAAATATAATAACTGAAATACTATACATTATGAAAATTAAACTTAGATCACCCTGATTTATAAAAAGACTACACCTTCTGGTGATACAATTTAGGATTTAGGCCCAACGCTATTACTTTAGTATTTGTTACATAGACTTTGCCTGTATTGCCGTGATTATGTACAATGAATATTATACTTTATAATATTCTAGTAATAGATGATGAAACAATAAATTTATTCGTAAGTGATAGACAATCGATCTTAATATCGATACAGTAAAGTCGACATTGTAACCAATGAATTGTTTACGGAAATAATCTACGCTAAAACAAAGTGGCGTGATCATCGCGTGGCGCGTACGCAGTCTAGTGACCTGCAATTCATTATAAGTTTCTTTTGTTCGTAGTATTAAACACGTTGTAATTATTATTGGACCTGTATATTTATTGGTTACTATTTCGTCTCATGAGTCGTAATGTGATGTAATATAGCCTATAACTTTCAATAAACGGGCTATCTTAAATCTTTACCATATTCGTACGCTTCTGTACGAATATAATAAAATGAAAAAATGGATTAAGTAAAAAAAACTTAGAAACGCTATCGAATCTGTGCATATCAAAATACTTTCAATATCAAATAACAAAAGACTATTATTACATTTAGAATATTAAATGACTGAAGTTTTAAATCTCGTAATAAGATAAGATTATTGTATTAATTTTACTTATCTATACATATAATAAAATCGTAGAAAAGTCGATTCTGTACATTGAATATTTTTCCAAAAAACCAAGTGAAACGCG
>DVXP01001604.1:0-14545 GCA_018235645.1 Junonia grisea | reverse complement strand
TTTTTTATTTGAATTTATAAAAGTTTCGCTTTCTGAATTCTCCATCACTTTATGCTTTCTCTCATTACGAGTATGAAACATCAGTTATATTAATTACGGAATAAATTACATTTTACCAGAGGAACGTGTTTATATCTAATTAAGAAGATCGATACAAATACAACGGTAATTAAACATCTTGTCCTGGAGCGGATTTTAATGTTGAGTAAAATGTAAATCGTAATAGATACGATGATACGTAATGAAATAATATTTGCAATATGTAGTAAAATAATGAGATATGACTGATATGAGTAGATAGGTTTGTTGATTTCAATCATTTAAACCTTGTTTAAATTAAATGCACTTAGATACTATCAAGCAATTATCGAATAGTATTAAAGTAACGTAACACGTTACGATATTCGCACCTTGCAATGTATTTGTACATTACAAGGTAATGTAATTACATTATCTGAGTAGTTTCACTCACTGTTCTAACAAAACAAAAATGTTCAAGATCGTAATATCGTTCATCCCGTTGAAATTCGATCAGTCATCTCCCTTAATTATTATTTTAAAAAAATGGGTCGTCACGAGGTCTCAAGATAGATGCAATATGGCCAAACTATCAAAAATGCTTCTGACGCGTCATACTATTTCCATAGACATTTGGAGTGACGTCAATCGATGTTAAAATCCGTTGGTGTTCTTATAAGTAAACCAAAAGTTTAGAAAAATTTTTTAATGCGAAATGTTATAGGCTGTATAATGACATTCTTAGGGCCAGAGAGACAGAATAACTAGGACGAATATAAATAAAAATAAAACAGCGGAATTCAGCTATTAATTACGATAAAGCTCATAAAAATGCTTTTGATATTCCGCGTTAGTCACTTGTAAGTATTTATATATAATGTACAAAATTCTGCACATTCTTTTAACTATTTTTTACGTACAAAAATGCCGTAGGTCTAGTTTTTATACTCACTCACATTAATTAGAGAGAAAATAATTTTAAGTTGCGATCTTCCTGCCAGCACTCGGTGTCTGTCCGTCGGACTATTTTTTTTTATACTTGTAATACTTTTTATGCCTTACACTGTATTTTTTACTAGATGATGTATCCTTAAATAGTGTTTCCAATGAAAATTCTTAGTACTTATAAGTTAAATTATGCTATTGTTCTTTTATCTTCAACCTGGTACTGATTCGAATAATTGATTTTAGCACTCTCTGCTAAGTCCTAAGTACTGACTACTATTCGTACATTCCTTAGTATCGTTTACAAAGAATATTGTTTAATATTTTTTCCACCTTATTGTACGAAATGGTAACACTAGATTTAAACTAATAAATTAAAAATAAGGTTACGTAGTTTGAGTGAGTTCTCTAAACATGTTGATAGTGTTAACATGAAAGTATAATCAAGTAACGTATCATACAAAGTTGTAATACTTGAGGTTGAATTTTCACTAGGGTCGTTCGATGTAGTAATAGGCATAGTACAATTCACTTATATTATAGTAGGTAGCGCGCGTGGCTCGACAGTTAGACAAAAAATAAATTACAGATGGTTGACCCGTACCACAAAATGTATGAGAGATAAATGTATGTATACAAGGTTGAATCATTGGCAAAGGACTATTTACATCATTCTCTATTTGTATCTAGCAAAGTAAAAGCATTGCAACATAGTACCATATCAGTTATGTATCCTTAGCAACCTAGTACCTTTAACAATGTACCACATCTCTAGTGAAGAGTCGGCTTTAACATCTATTGAAAGGCCCATACCAAAGTCGAATCAATTCGGTCATTACGAAACCGAAGGCAGCTGTGCAAGACTATGTAATTTATAACACGTAATAATACGAGGGACTATAAATAAAAATGGTATTGGTGATCACGGAATTACCTTAGGAGATCACGTGTTTAGGGCACGGGACATTGGGATGAATGGAAATGGTGTGCGTTTTAAACGCGTTAGGAATTGACTTTTTTGGTTAGCTCCCTCATTTCTTTCTCGTTCATAATGCTATAAACATTCATGTTCGATATAACATATCCATTTGTTTTTCAATTCGTTCTAAAAAAAATGTAATGAATGCCATTTAGTAACTGTTGATTATTTGTTGTATTTACACTTTGTTGTATTTCGGTATAGGTTATGTTAATGAATAATAGACGTTACAAGCTTACAAGATTATCACCAAATCTTGAAAGATCTTACTAGGTATCAAACGTTGCAATCGTTTTCATATTTATTTAAGCGTATCGCTAGATGTTTCACATTAGAATTATAATGCACTATCGTTCGTTTTAGTAGACTTCGAACTCATATGCCACTTCTATTACAGGTTGAGTTCTATGGTCACAACAAACGGAGAAAATTAAGAGTTTTTGTATCATTTAAATACGAGTAGTTACCCGTACAACTCCGAACATAACAGTCGCAGCAATAAGATAATGAGTAGCTATTTTGTTATAAGTACTTGAAGTTTTTAGAGCAATGATTCATTGTATGGAAAAATTCGATAGAATTTTAGATCGTATCAAAGTTTGTAAGTTGTAAAACTTTTTATACGATACAACAAATAAACGTACTATTTCATCGTTGACAGATTACCTAATTATACGGCGTTATTAAAGAACTTTTATTATTATTAATTAAAGGAGGAAATTAAAAACATTAGCTTTAAAGTTAGGATTCCAAAATGGCGAAGACCTTACATAAGTTGATATAACATAGGTACTTTATGTGCACTAAAATTAAAATGTATCAAAAGCGGTCTTATTTCTACCAGACACCCTTTAAATTCATAACAATGCACAAAGAAAAGGTGCCCCATGATTAAATATAGAAAATTCTTGAGCAGGAAACTAGGCGTTTGTTTAGCACTTGTACATTAACAGCATTTTACTTTGCGTAAAGTTTAACATTTAAAAAATATCTATAGTAAAAGTAGACATAAGTTAATGTTTGTGACTTCATGCAATGAAAATGAAATCATTACTACATGTATTATAAAATCTATAAATAAAAAAGAAAAGTAAAAGTTTAATGAAATTAAAATTAACTAATGATTAATACAAGAATATGCAAAAACATTTTATTTGCAACTAAATGACTCTAAAACAGGAAAATCTCCGAGTAACATATGCTGTTAATTTATTTAATATACACTTAGATAAGATCGCAAAAAGGAAAGTTTGTGAAGTCACATAAACAATTAAGATTACTATTAGTTTTCTTGACCACTCTCTCCATATGAATGGGCAGTTTTTAATATCATGTTACGAAAACTTATTAGAGTGTAAAGAACATGGATTACTTAAAAATAATGATACATTAAAATATTAAAGGTTATATAGGAAATAGCATTAAGGCAATATGTCTTAATCACCAAAATTTCTTATAGCCCATAAAACCCAGTAAGAATTACGTTTTAGAGAGACTAGTAAGTCACACAAATACAATTATCTCAATCTGTTAATGCTTGGATAAATTAACAATGAATATCACATGAAAAAGAAATCTCAAAAATCTGACATTAATTCATTTACAGGCGTTTATCCGTGTAATACCACAAAATTGAATTTAAAAAGCGAAAAAATGTTTAACTTATCGAGACCTAAGACATATCTGCTGCGCCACACGTTATCGCGATACGCAGGTACAATTTCACATTCCATAAAATTACACAATTTAAAAATAACCGAACCACCGGCACCAGCGTTCCGTAATTTCGTTTAGTACAAAAATAAGTTCGACGAGAAAACGACATTTTATTAAAACAAATGACTTAAGCCTCGCACGCACGGAGCGTTTATTGTATTTACGATCAATTCAATAACGAGATGAAAATACTAAAAACCGGATCATTATAACTTTCGTTGACTGAAACTGATGCCATATATTGAGGTAGCATTGTTGAAGTGTCTCGACCGTTAGCATTCCAAGACGGGGCGTCATCGTGAGATCTGCATATTCATCAGAATCTGGATAGAATCTCACCGTTACGGTTCCGTCATTCACGTCACGTGAGCATTGTTTACTATACCTATGTTTAATTCATGTAACGCTTCTTACATGCCTAGTACAACCTATAAACTCTGTGCACTAGTGCCCTTGTTCTTTAAAGGGAAAGATGTACATGACATTTTACATGTATTAGGTTTCCAAAAACTCGTTCAGTTTTGTCAAATATATGATTTACAAATGTCTTAATACGGACAATCATGTAAGTAACGTCACAATACTATCACTTGACTTTAAGTAAGTAAGTAAGTAGGTAAATCTTTTTACTTACTTACTACTTTATTACTTACTAACTTTAGATTCTTAAAAAAAACCTTTACCGCCTTTATTGCTGTAGTCACCATTTTGTGACACACGATATTACATAAAATCTCTTTAATAATAAAATAATGAAAGCAAATAACACTTTAATACACGATAAAAAATCGTTTCTTATTAACAAATGTCCATTACTTCAGTGGATTTTACATTGTAACCCACAATTTATTACAAAAGTAAAACATCTCCTTTTCACAGTTTGTTTTGTAATAATTAGTAACATGAGGTGTAAAAGGTACTTACAATCATTGTAGTGAAAGCACAAGGTACTTAGCGATATTTTAAACGCGCTTCGCAGGTTTTTAGCACCTAACAAAGCTGTTAGACAGACACTAATCAGGTACTAAGGTGATTAAAATAAAAGTGCCTATCTTATACAGCCTAGAGAGTATTATCGTAACTACATTTTAAGTAAGATGTACTATCTAAATACTTTGTTTATGTGTTTTTGGGATTACTAAGCAGTTTAGATTTTGTTGAGTTGCATTGAATTTCAATTACGTTAAATAATAAAATTTGACTCAGCTACAATCAAATCCAATGGAATCAAACGTTTTGGTCATTATAGTACTTTATTATAAAGACAAAAAATAAACTAAAATACAAATTCTACTTACAATTGTACATTAAGATACATAGGCCCATTTAAGTATATAAAACTCACAAAAGGTAAAGTAGGTACCTATTTCAGAAAGAACTTCTTTACTTTATATCCAACGACTTCAAAACCCCTCGTTTATGTATTAAGGAAAATTTATACAATTAAATAAATATTCTAGCACACTTCCCCATCAAAACACACGACTCGTATTTGTTTTGAATACAGTTCATGACTGGACTGCACTTTGCCTTACAAATTACTTGGACTGTATAAACGGGGTTTAAGTTAACAAAGAAGATACAGAACGTACTAGATAAGAGGTTCTTAAGTACCATTAGATGGACAATGTTGACCATTTCTATGTTAACAATAAACTGCGCGAATGTCAACCAATTTGCGATAAAATGTTGTTCAAATTCGTAATTTAAATATCAAGTAGCAGATTATATCTATCAAAATAAGATATCATTAGTAAGTCATTTTAATACAATTCTGTCTATTTACCAAAATATTCATTTTAAGACATACGAGTAAATGACAATTTTGAAATGACTTTCGATTTGTTTTTATTTTTTTATTTTATTAAATAAATTACTCAATCAAAACAGCTTCATTTTCAAGTTTATTATTTTATTTTGTTGATCATGTATAAATATAACATGTGTTACTTCAATCTAAAAGCGATATATGTACTAAAACTATCTATCCAAGTATAAAATATTAAAAATTTCAAAATTTGTTTAATATGTTAACAAATGTTCTTGAAACGGGAGCCAAGTTTTAACCACTTTATATATTGAACGAAAGAGAAAAATACCGCTCGAATTCCGTACAGTAATTAGCTGATAGATAATTGGTCGTACGTGACAGTCGTGACATTAACAATGGCTCCCACGGGAGTTCGCATGGCTTTCACGAGCCATTACACAGGACGTGTCGAACTTGTGTGACCGTCTGTGACCGGTAAATGTACGGAAGCTATGGTAAATAAAATGTCTCATGTATGGATTAGGTATTAAAAGAAAAAAATGATGAAGAATTGGTTAAGTCCATCTGTAGCATCGTGTTAGCGGCAGTCATAAGATTATTGTTTACGTTTATTTCTTTTATGAATTAGCAACTGTCAAAATATAGATTAACGTAATTTGGTCCCAATAGGTAGGTACATGTATTATTATTTTTGGAAAATGGTTTGTGTAACTATATTTCTAACTTCTATATCGAAACTAAAAATAAAATATCTTTTTAATAATAAAGTTACGTATAAACAGATTAATTACGGTAAATAATTATAACTTGGCCGTTTCTCTGTGAAGCGCGTATCTGCGTAGGTTTTTGCGGCGCGGTCCACTTCGCGTGCAATATGTGCGATGTGTGCCGGACGCGCAAATAGAGCGGACGCTAGCACGCTACATTGTTGCACTTTGATTGAATTTACTTTTTAAATACTTTTAGGCGTCGTTTTATGGTGTACTTAAAGTGTAAATATCTTATAAAGTGTTAATAAAATAGATATAATGCATCATGGAGCAATATTTTTTTAGAAAAAAAATTCTTGCCAAAACATCATCAACAGAAAATTGATTCGAAAAATTTTACAATATTTTCCATGTATTATTAAGCTTTTATTTCTTTTTTTTTTAATTATTTCTTGTCACTTTCGTTGCATACATAAAAAGAGAAAAAAACTAAAAAAAGAATTATCAACATTGAAAAAAAAAACTTTTTCGCACGAAATGACTAAAGAGATGTTTTTCTTAATTACGACATACATATACGTATTTACTTTTTCCTATTTCAAGCTAGTTAGTGTGACAGTGGCCTAACCGAGAAAGCAGTTACATAGATACCTACAGTCAGCTGGCTCGGCCGACCCCAAGGACGGCGTATTTCCACTAACCCGCTTCTAGGTCGAGGTTTTTTTTACAAACGGAGATAGGTGGCATTTCACTTATGTTGCTAGATAATAATGTTTACGGACGGCTTTTTTACTAAGTTGAGAGAATTTTTAATGGATCTTAAAAGGGACATTTTAAAACACCTTCAATTGATAGAGGTATACGTTATTCAATATGCTGCATAGAATTAGGTTGTTTGGAAAATTTCATCTCGGTTTTTATATAGTTAAAAGTAGTACCTAGTAAATAATAATTATTAAGAATACAATATTTGTTTATTTTTCATACTAAAGAGACTATATTGATGTAATATCGTCACTATTTCTTCACGTTCTACTAAGGTCATTGAACTTTACTTTTTCATAAGAAAATCTTCTAATTGATGGAATAAAAGCTAGTCGATCACAAAATCTACGAAACACTAAAAATAGACGTAGACAAAGTAACGGAGCAGATAATAAAAAGAAACGCTAAATGAATACGCAGCATCTTAATACATTCGTTTTGAATAAATATCGACACAGGTTTTTCTACTTTTATTCGTACATTTATGTTGAAAAGTGTTTAAAGTTTTAATTAAATTTGTAGTTTGTCTCATTGTTTGCCATAGTGACACTTAAAATTTATGTAGAGTTGAAAGGTTGCTTAAATATAGCTTTTACCATAGGTTCTTAGAATAATGTTAAGTTATTATCTTAAGAAAATAACGCATTAATGCAAAGTGATTAATATACACAACAATACCTCATTTATTTTATAAAATAAATCTCTCACACACTTTCAAAACTAAAAATTGTTAAACGTTCAACAGACTCACTTTTATACCATGCCAATAAATAACTAATAAAACATCAATACTACCTTACGACCTTTCATATTCAATAACATCTGATTAAAAATATTTTATGCACAGTTTACAATATACATTTTTAAGCATACAATTGTTAGTTAATAAATTAACAACGCAATCAGTAACATTTCTATGTGACTGTACGCGTATAGAGTCAGCTTTTGTTTTCAATGCAGGTAACATTTCTTCACATTCGTTAGAGATCATTATCACTACGAGTTTAAACTGTTTGACAATCTTCTGTGTTACCAGTTGCTTGTACGATGAACATAAGAGATTATGTCTTATTTCGCTTTGACGTTTTTAAACGTTATAAATACGAATATTTATCGCTGATATATAATATTGACATGTTTATGTTCGATGTTTAATAGATACGTAAACTTGAACAATTGTACGACTTTGTATTATAACGTCAATTGAGTGCCTACTCGTAAAAATTGTTAAGAATGTTCTACCATGCTTTGTATTTAAAATATAGTTTTTGTAGTTACAGGAAACCTCACAAAAATCAATTTTTATCTTCGGTAAAAAATTAAAGTTTACCGATTTTTATCGAAAAATTGATTAAAATCGATAAACTTTATAACAAATGTTTGCTAAAAATATTATACATACTAATTCTATTAAAATACTCACACTTATTAAAGCCATAAATAAACAGATGAACGACGTCCGCGATATGTGCGAAGCGACATTCGTCGCCATTTTGGACCTGAAAAAAAAATAACAACAGTTAAAACAAATATTAAATAGATCCATTAATAATAATACCTAATTTATTTAAGCCTACCTAAGGCGATCTCTGTGCAAATTTTTTATCTCCTTTTAAATATTTCCGTGTTTAAAAAGTAGCTCATATGAGCGAGCTTCCCATAAGTTCAATCTAATGATAAATTCATTGAAATTACAGACATAAAAACACTGTTATTTTCACACATAATATTCTGTGGGCACTTGTCCACAATTTCGTTTTGTAGGTATACAAGCATGTTTACCCTTTTACCACTTTATTAGGCATGACATTCCGTAAAATGCTTACTGTAAAGTTGTCGGCGATCAAATTTCACATCTCTAGGTGTTAAAGTTCCAAAACTATCGTGATAAGTAAATCATTATCATGATAAATCTCACGTATAGAGAGAAATATTAAAACATCGAATCTAGATAAATTAGAAACATAACTCACAGGAATGCTGGGGCTCTGACGGTATTTACATAAGTGAAAATATCTGAATAACCGCTAAACTAGTTTCGCTACGGCTTTCGCAGCGAAAACGATCACGGTCACCATCTGATCGCTCTTAGCTTGTTTTTTATTAATTTCTATTTTTACATAACTGGCCAAAATGTGTATGTTGTCTCCTATGTCTAAGATATGATTAGACTAACATAAACTGCGATATAAATGTCAGGTATTAATGTCTGCGCTATTTACATTTGTACTGGATTTTTACGGAATGTTGATGCAACATTTATTATTCTGTGACAATAAATCAATTAGAGACACTCGTACTCATACAAAGACACTATGTATACACTCAGTGTGCGTTGATCTAGACTAGGGGTTCTGAAAAGGTTTTGTCGATAATAGCGCTTTTATTATGTCTTCATTTTTTGCGCTCTGATAATTAATTTTGTACTATATTGTTATTAATTAAAAAGTTTTGACGCGGTATTAAACTGTGAGTTTCTTTATTCAATCCGCTTGGATTGCTTCAAATTCTTATGACATGTTGTAGGTATAATATAAAGTGTCACACCAATCTTAATTCCTTAACTAAATAAATGACTAAAATTTAATTTGCATTAAAACACAATCATATACACTGAATGGTAATATTAATGCGAAACATCGCATCAAAAGATTCACAGCATGAATTTGGCCTAAGATGTACTTAACGAAGCTTAATTGGACCCGATAACCAGTACTTGTAGATAAATCCCGCTGTTTCCGTATTTGATAAATTAACTATATATTAATTTGTATTTTCTTATGTACCAAGTTAAGTAAGTTTCTTAAGTATCAAGAGGAAACTATAATAGCATATATTCGTATAATGCTGAAGTATTTACTTGAATCTACTAGCTAATCTTCTTATTGCGTTTAAAAGCCCGTTTGAGGAAACGCTAGACGTATACAAGTGTGAACTTCAATTTATAAAATAATACATTTTAGTAACAAAAATAAAAATTTCATAACTAGTATAATATATTAAAGTTATTAACATAAATCTGGTTCACTTTATCGACACTCCACCACGACCACACAAACGTCGAGCTGACTTTTGTATGGGCAACTCTACTCCCTTAACATTAACATATCAAAAACCCAATAGCAATAATAAAATATTTTTCATGCAAAAAAATACTCAACGCTCAAAGAAATTATTTGATCGCGATGTAGCTACGACGAATTACCAATATTATGTTTTACATTAGATAACACTTCTACTGAGGAAGGAAGTGACTACGTTCGCAAATTCGCCTGCAGCTTAACTTAAATAGGAAACCGGTGAGAATTCACAATTATCATACAACATAAATATTGAACTCAGATGATATTTCTCGACAACGCCAATTATAATAAATTATAAGTACTAACATACGTCTCGCAATAAATAGAGTCAAGTGTTAAATTCATGGAAATAAATTGCTTTTATTTATTGCTTTGATTCAAAAGGTCTTATACGGATATCTAAACGAAAGATAACTTCTTCGTGCTTAGAAAATATCGACTTGAGTCAAAAGTTGTGAAATACTGTTTTACAAATATATTGGACACTGGTGACAGTCAATAAATTTTGAAGTTAAATTGAAGCTATGCCGGTCCTTTAGGTACATATTTTATTTCATTTCTATTTGTAAGATACAGAGTATTTAAAAAAAATTGTGAAGCAACTCTATATTTGATAAAAAATACAACTTTCCATTAATTATATAATAACACAAAATTATTTTTTATCTAGAAATAAAATATTATTATTTTACGCAAAATTCCTGCGTAATTTGGTTTCTTTGAATTATTTGAATTTTTCTGTCTTGCTTTGAAACTAAAAAGAGTCTACCAATTTATACATATTTTTATAATAATATTCGCATAATTGTGAATCAATAAAAAAAAGGAAAATCGTTTCACAAAATATATATATATATATTAAAATATACCTTCTTCATGAAGTCGGTTGAAAACTACTTAGCCGAATACGTCAATCATCCAATAAGTTACGGTATGCATGATGAGTAAATCACTTAACCATAGCATATGAAGAAAATGTAACAGATGCTTAAATTGCACGCTGTCCGTCCGTGCTAGGGTGGCCAGATAGACGCTTATCAATTCCGGGACAATTCTAGAGCAACAAAGAGGCGGAATTATAGCGGCGGAACCCTGTCATATAAGTACCGTTTTAGATAAAAAGATCTACACCTCTTCTTTACCTTATTATAGAAGTAAAAGAATATAAGAAATGTCATCCCTCAAGATTTTCGGATTCTGGCTTAATTACTGGACATGGGATGGGACGAGATATTCCGGGACAATCCCGGATTTCCCGGACATCTGGTAACCCTAGTCCGTGCTGCGAGGCCTCTAATGTTATGTATTGACTCTAGCGTGGTAAGTATCGGTATTAACTCGGATCGGCAAACATGCGATATCTTAACGGTAGACTTTTTTAAACTATGATTTGTTAAATAGGACATATTTGAATTGAACTCAGTAACCAGAAGATATAGGTGTAAAATTTTACACGTTCGCTTGTCTGCGTATGGAATTTGTTAATGTGCCTTTATACATATAAGTAACTTAGATTAACGACTTAGTTAAAAAGTAACCTTAACTTTAATATAAAACAAATAAATAAAGGCAACACGCTCAACGCCCTATTAAAATCACACAGTGTTTCAAAGGCATACACAACAAAGAGAAAAAAAAATTAAAATTGCCAAACGAAAAAATATTCACAATCACCCAATTTTAATCGAAGTATTTATCATAATTTTCGTCATATTCCTCTAACATACGAAAGATGCGAGATGCAATCGTGTGATAAGCGCGCGTTTTTGCTCGGAACGAAAGTGCGTTATTATGCAGAGGAATGCGTGGAAAGCACCGCTTCATTAGCTCGCCTCATCCTTTGATGTAGAAATTTTTAAACACTACGTACACGATATGATGAAATGCGTTTATGATTTGTTGGGCAGTTGGTTTTGTTTGAGACCTATTTTTTATACAAATCTATGTACGCATATGTCGTTGGAGTTCTTTTGTCTATAATATTATAATATTACGAGTATAAAAATTATGCTGAGTTCGTCCCGAGTAAAAAGGGCCTTCATATAAGGATAGACATATTGACAGATGTTACTTTCCGTTTCGCTCAAAAATTTTTTACCTGTAATTTAAATTTCTAAATAAAACTGTAAGGTAAAATGTATAGGTAATTTGTTTATATAAAATTATTGCAAAAATAATTATTACCATTAGCTTGAGAGTATTAAAACCAATTGCAAATTTTAATAATTAGTTTTGACTTAACCTTTTAAAGCTGTATTATTTTAAACGTCAATTAAACTTTGACCATAAATTATCTTATTAATGTGTCCATAAATTAGCCTTTACAATATTTCGTATTAATAATAACTGTCCATACTTAGCCGTTTAGGGTCAAACGTGAATTGTGTACGTCATGGTCCTATACCCTATACCCTTTGAATGTAGCATTCTTGTCTATCTATTGCTTTATTATAAGTTTGAAAATGATATAAATCTGGATTTAAGCGACTAAATGACTATTCGTATGAGCCAGTATGAGACCTATGTTATGATGAAATTTATGTAATTTTTTATTGATAGTTTTAAAGTTATTCTAAAAAGAAATTTTAATATTAATTCGATATATTTTCTAAAATAACTGTTTATTTTTTATTAGAAATTTCATCGATTCATTTCATCGATAATATTCTATGTATTTTATTGAAATTAATTAATTATAACAAAATATTTCATATATGAAAATTTTCAAACTTTAGTCATAAGTATAATTTTTTCATTCTACATTTTTGCGTACCACCAGTAATGGAAGACCGCACAGGAATGCGAGTCGTTTTCATCAATCAAATTTACATGGTAACTGCCTTTCTGTTAGGCGATTATGCACAGCCGCGGCATGCGGTCAATGAAAGGTTATCTTTAAATTAGGAAATATATAGTCTGGGAACGCAGCGAACTGCAAATATTCGCCCGCCAGTACCATGTGAAAGTAGCCTTAGGCTGACTGCAGGCATGCGAAAATGATTTTAATAATCTGTGCTGTTCACTAATTTATGGCGGCAACTCGTCCGCGGTTTTTTGAACGTGATTCGATTTTTTCAGTTCATTATTTCGATTTGATTTCGATTATATTAACACGTTCGTTTTTTATAGTTTTTATTTTTTTAAAGTTCAAAATGTTTCAGACTCGGTTCTTGTGTCATTATTATGAGATATGGAATATAAATAACTAAAAAAATAGTTAAAATATTATGGTAGGTTGAATGTGGATTCCTATTTCAGTACATTATAAACTTTCGATTTTGTTTATTACTTTAGAAATCAAGTGTAATAAAGTCAATTTGAATCGCAATTCAAATCATAACCCATACTATTAATATTATAAATGCGAAACTGCGAATGTAGCTCTATCTGGCTATTTGATACGTTTTCACGACTTAATCGCTGAAACAACTTCAATGAATTTTGGTGTATAAGTAGATAGCACCACCACACGAGTAGATAAACCATCCAGAGACTAAGCCTCTTAAGAACGTCAACAATTGTTACCTATTTTGGTAGGATAATAGTGCAATCGTTCCGCGCCGTTGTTTCAAGCTTTATCTTTGTAATGTAACATGTACGTAACTGTACATATCCCACTACTGGGCATAGGCCTCTTCTCCTATTAGGGAGGAGGTTATGGAGCTTAATCAACCACGCTGTTCCACTGCGGATTGGTGGATGTACATGTGTCAGAATTTCTTCCGGCACATGCAGGTTTCCTCGCGATGTTTTCCTTCGCCACGAAGCTCGAGATGAATTTAAACACAAATTACCTATTATTACCTAAACGTTAACTTAAAATGACATACAGTCAAATAGATATCAACTTGTTTGCTCTATCTTTCCTCGAATTCAATTAATCTTTTTATAATCCCAATACAATAATAAAAGATTACTGGTTAAACTGTTCCAGGAACCAAGCTACAATCAACTATAATCTTATCAAATCTTATCGTAGTTTGCCCTACATTAACCACTATTAATAGAACTATGATTATATTTCAAGTGCCGTTTTATAATCGCGGCAGCCACCAAGTACATCGTGATACTGAAAAGAGGACATGATTAAAAGTAAATATTATTGTATGAATGAAATAAATAGTGGAAAATACCGAGTATGTCAATACGATTACGAAAGGGTCAATGTTAAGTATTGTCAATGTTAATTCAGTTTAGACTGTACACAAATACATTTAGTTTGGTTGGTCTATCCCTGTTGGGACGACTATGTGGAGAGAATTAAGGTGTTTACGACGCCTGGTGCATTTAAGGCGCACCATTCAGCGTTTCAACCTTCAAGACTTCACAATTTTTAATAAGGCCAGATTAAGGCCACGTATCATAATGATACTACATTAGTATTTTACTTAGATAGTAAGTATTGTAAATAAACAATAACTAATTAATTCAACCAAGTATTTAATTTAATTTACTACATGCTAATCATTTCAAACAATTGGGCATTAAGGGTTCATTCAAGTATTACGTAACGCAGTTTGGGGGGAGGGGAGGGTCTTGTAAAACGTTACGGTGCGTT
>DVXP01001603.1:0-14547 GCA_018235645.1 Junonia grisea | reverse complement strand
ATGGGCAGCAGCATTCACTTTCCATCAGGTGATCTGTCAGCTCGTTTGCCCCCTATCCCATAAAAAAAAAAAACAAACAACAAAATTAGAAAACTATGATATTCTTACTATATAACCTTTAGTACATACCTTTAGTCTAAATTGACCGGAATAAAAAAAGTGTTATCGCTTACAGCGGATGCGGGCAAGCGGCCGGCGGCGAGCACTTCAGGTGCGGGCGGTGCGGGCGGCGCGGGGGGCGCGGGGGGCGCGGGCGCGAGCGGTGCGGACGGGTCCAAGTCCGAGGGCGAGGACGAGCCGCCTCCGCCGCCCGCCAAGCGAGGGTTAGGCCGCACTCCCAACCACCTCACCCTCAGGTACCCGCATATGTATGGGCTAACCACCACCACCGCCTGCGATATTGGAACCAGATCACTCTTCACGTACCGACTACTAAATTTATATCGAAATGCTACGTAGGTTCGCTTGTTTCTCATACATATGTCGCCCCTAGATTGTTTTGTGACACCTATGACGTTATCACCGCACCCCAGTCCTAAAGCAAAGTCATGTTTTCTTGACTTTTCATATCTTTATGTATTTTAGGATATTCATTTATAAAATGTTTTACAGCACGACATCGACGCTAAGCGCAGGGAGTACGGGTAGTCAGGCTCGACTCATCCAGTCTTCGCATCAACCTACCCAATATCAACCTACTATGGTCAAGGAACTAGGTAAGCAAGGGTCACAATCTCTTAAATCTTCACCGGAGAGGAGAAGTTCATCCGCGTCAGAGAAGAAAATCAAAGTGGTCCGCTCGGGCAGTGGCAGCAGCATTAATAGAGATAGGTCTCCAATAAGATCGATAGAACATATTTCGCCCGACCGAGATCGAGTAACGAAAGTTATAATTTGCAAATCTCCGAATAAATCTAGTTTGAAGCAAACTGGTAAGACGCTCCATCGTTCACCGAGAGGCAGCTTCGATCAGTCTAAATCGCCACGTGAATCAATCGATAAATCCCGGTCACCTCAGCAGAGTTTCGATGGGTCCAGGTCTCCCCGCGGTAGCATAATGAAGTCGAGGGAAAGTAGTCTCGATAGAGCGAAATCGCCAAAACCCGCTCCTAAGAAGGGTATAATGCGCACGCCGCAGGCGAGCTTCGATAGATCTCCTTGCAAATCTCCGAATTTGAGTCGCAGATCATCAAAATCCAGCGGCGAGAAACTAGCGAAACTGGGAACGAATTCCCTCGATCGAATGACGCACTACTCGCAACTGGCGAAAGCGGAGGATAAGGCGATGAAAATGGGTATCGTGGTATCGAAATCGACGGAATCGATCGCAAAAGCTATCGAGCACCCGACGTGCGTGGAGTGCTATCTGTCGGGCAAGAAGCAGAGTAGGACGTCCTAGCATAAGGGGAAGGGCAAGCAGGCCCGGTCGCGCCGCAAGTCGCCGGCGTGCCAGTCCGCGCCGCTGTCGGACCGCAGCAGCGTGGAGACGCTCGACGGCGCCGGCCTCGAGCGCCGCTGCCCTTCCTCCCGACACTGCCTCAAGAACGACTTCGACCAGATACACGTTTAATTTCTTCAACTTCTGTCGACTGAACGGAACGGTCGCCGCGATCTGTCATCACACTAAGGCCCTTCTCTCACGAAGCTATTCAGATGCTTTGCAACTGAGACGCAAACCATGATATCCTACTGGCATGTATGAATTTGTATAGCGGCTACTAACAAGCGACGCGTATGGCACTAGTACGAAATATAAATTTCTTGAAAGTCGCTTCGTGAGAGAAAGGCCTAAAGGAATTCGCGGTCGCTCCTTACTAAAGCGCTTAGTAGACTACTCGTTATTCGATATTTGAACTGTCTTATAACGACGCGCAGCTTAGAGCTTGACAGTTTGGACTCAGAATTCCGACAGTAAGAACGAACTCGATGATGCCTACCATCGAGTAGTGTAACAAGCGTTTTGCCTTCACCGTTCAGTCAACAGTTTTCAACAGTTATAAGTTTCGTTTTACACCAAATACGTACTTTATTTGGTACGTTCATTTATCAGAAATGTCTCCCAACTGAATGTACGAGACGAGGAATCGGTGGATTTGGAGCAATGCCACCGCTAGTGTGTCATATAACACAATAAGGATAACTTATATGGAAAACTAAAGAATGGAATTGATTAGAGAAAGATAAATGAAAGTTATTTTAAGAGATTAGATAGTTAATTTGAAATTCATAGATTCGTTTTAAACAGTAGATATAATCTCACTACGTATTAAGTAGATGACACCAATTAAATTAATCTAAAAGTAGAAAATATTCGACTGCAAGATGAAGCTTGAGACAACTGGCAAGGTTCAAATTACGTATACGTAACCCATATTTACAATCACTCGATACAATCCCATCTAAGGTATGTTAAACAACAATAAATTTAAAAAAAATGTAGTCACCTAAATTAATAATTAAATTAAATTTAATAAAACTCTATTCTAGACATCAAGAGCTAAGTGTTACATTTTAATGGCTGTGGAATAGTACTGATGATAATCCTTAATCAATTCGTCATAGTGTTTATCTTATTAAATCATTTCACTTCTTATATTCTTATTACAAATTCCATTAAGTAAGTAACATATTGTTATGATTACGTACATATATTGCCTTGGATTTGTACCATTATGTCTTCCATTTCGAATACCTGTACTTAAAAATACTAATTTATTTTTTTATTATTTATTCTATGCCTGCTCAATTTAGATTTAAGTTGAAATTTACTGTGCTAATTATTATTATTATCATTAACATGAGATGGACTCTTCTTACTCTTAATTTAATTTTTATCAAAAACTACACTATCAACTATGTAGTAGATGGAGCAATGCCGTTTTTGCAATTAAAAAATACGTATATAATTATTATAAAATAATCGATATTATATGTGCATGCTATAACGAGTATTACATTCAATTATCATATTAATATCTTATAATGTGCTAGCAATAAAACATTTAACCTATATGATAATAATACACTATTCACATAATAACTTATCGAGTAAAGTAGATGAGAAAATATTCGTTAAAATAACTTACTACTTAGCAATTAGACATGCACTCTATCCGCGGGATGGATTCTAGATATGCACTTATAAAAATCCCGAAAAATTTGTGTCGTGAAATAATAAAAAAAAATCATAATATTATATGTGTACTCTGCTATAGACTCGTAATAATAAAAATATTTAATCGCGACATAGCTATAAATTACTTAATATATAATAGTATCGATCACAGATATCACAACACCGCCGAAGCTTCTTGAATGTTCGATGACAATGTTGACCTCCGTATCACGATGTAGCCGCTTTGAATGGCACAGCTTCCGAGCTTTCCGAGCAATCTCTACGATCACTCGCATCACGGGCCGGCGCGGGCGGAACGAACGGTCGCGCTTCGTTCCGCCCGCGCGCCGGCGGGCGACGGCGACGACGTTCATCAAACATTCAACTCTTTTCGCGGAGCCGCGGAACTCCGGCGACCGGTGCGATCTCAAACGTATATCGACGGAAGGTCGAGCGCGCGTCACACACGAGAGCGACGTGTAAAAGAGTTCGGTGTTTGGTGTGTTGTAGGGTCGCCCGTGTGGAAACCGCGCGACGTGGCGAGCGAGGCGGCCGCGCCCGCCGCGCCCACCACGCTGCCGCGCTCGCAGCGCCCCGCGCCGCGCGCGCCGCACCTCTCCGCCAGCCGCAAGTCGCTCGCGCCGGACCACCGCCACTAGCGCCCCGACCCGCCCCGGCTCCCCGACCCCACGCGCTACTGCAGCTAGGGGCGCCGACACATTGCCATCTCCTATTAGATGAAATATGACTAAAGAAATTCTTTTTTGTCACCGGTTAGCGTGTACATACATATATAAATTGCAACAACAAAATATCCTTTTTACTCAGTGGACTTACTAAAATAATTATCTACGCTCCACTAGCTCCAGTAGCGTCAACTGCTTAACACAGTTCCAGGGGCGCTATACGAAGAGTTCTCCTCGATCCTATACTCTGTACCCAACCCCTCGGATCTTCCTGACTTACTTGTGACACTTTTGTCTTTTCATTATTCGACGATTAAGTTATTAACGAATTAAATTAAAATAGAACATCTCAATCTCAATCTACTTGTCAAACCAATCAAACGATCAATTAATAAAAAACTGTTTCTTTTCTTATAAATCGATTACTTTATTGGCGAATAATTTAAAAACGAATAAAAATCACAAAATCAAAAATTATGTATACTTTTTGATAAAGGATATTGACGAGACATAAAAATGATATACTTAGACAAAAAAATAATGAAACGCCCTTTCTTAAATTGGAATTTATGCCATTATTAACTAACCTTACCTTCCTGACTTGTAAATCTTCCTTATTGCAGATCACATTTCATTGGTATCTTCCATTTTATGCTTCCCACGATTAAATTCATGTATAATATTTAAAATTTAACTCCTAGTTACGTTTTATTGTTAATTTGCAATAATTTATTGTAGTCGTGTTTTATAAACTAAGATTACCTCATATCTACTCGTACATTAAGACCTTGTTAACTTTAAAGTTTTCAAGTTCGACATTTCAATGTGAAATATTAATAAACGGAGCTCATGATCGCGAATTAAAAGTTTTTGAAAATATTACAGACTAAGACTTTTAATTCATTACTATGCTATGACTTATCATCGATTAACTGCAAATCGATATTTAAAAGGATTTGAAAAATGACGTCTTTGTATGGCACAATTTAAATTTTTAAGCGTTGATTTATATAATTATATCATTTTACAACTGAACAAGAAGGCTATGTATATCGAGATAATTAGCTTAAAGTAAACTTCTAATATATTATTAAAGGAATTAAATATGAAATTAATAAATCGATAAGAAAGCTCGAAATATCCTATTCAATTATAATCGGACATTTAAAAATAAAACACGGAAATATAGTAATTGATTGCACGTGACATGTATTATTACAAGAAATACAAACACTAATTTATTATTAAAAATGTTGAAAAACTGATTTATTTATAAAGTGTCTTACTCGTAACATGATGTTAAACATACGGATATTTAGATCGTGCACTTGCATTACTATGTGTCCGGAGCCGGCAGTGACGAGTGGTCGGTAGAGACAGACGGTAGAGTGGTGTAGTACCACACGGTATGTTTGTTACCTTGAAGACTAACACTTAGATATAATAGATATATTCAAGAAAATCATGTTTTTATTATTAGTAGAAAATTTCGACGGCAATCGCTTGAAGCTCAAACTTTTTCTTCTGATTTGTTCTCCGTCAAATGGACATAATTTGTTTTATGCTCAAATACTTTTATATCGTTTCCGAAATAAGACTGTGTGCGTATCGTCTGTGGTATGATAAACCGTTACACTCAAACTATAGATAAAAACCTCCTTCGATTGAATAAAGTCGATTCGAGGATTATCTATATAATTATGTATGTATATACCGTTACATATATAACGTTACTGTCACGAGTCCCTAATATTGATATTGTAAATGTGCTGCGTCGCACCTGCCTAGTTCCACATGAAGTAACATTAATTCGAATATCACGAAAATAGGTTCTGATAGTTGTTAAGTTTTATTTATTCATGTTCATGTTAGGTCTAATGAGAATCTCTATAAGTCAGTAAGCCAAATCCATTAATATAACAAGACAATATCAAATTTATTTACATCCAATGTTGTGATTTTCCAATTTAAATGTGTTTACATTTTCCAATTTAATTTTGTTACTTAAAAGCGTAGACATATCGTTTTAGTAATTTGAATTTCCTCAGAAGCCTACTATATATTAGTTAAAATTAATGATGTTGAGGTTTTATAGTTGAATTGTTTTCGTTTTTTACGTTGATTCATTATATCCTATTTGTTTTCAAATACTACGCTTTTAACTATAACAGAAAAAATAAGAATTGTTTTAAAATATTGTCTTCTATCAACTTAGTTTATTACAACGTAATTGCCAAATGAAATTTGAATGTACATTCTGTGCCAAACCGGGTACAACGTGTACCCATCCATGCTTATTGTTATTCACCATAACATAGTACTGAGTAAATATATCGTGAGAGTAGTTAGCTGTAATCTACTTGCGTTTTATTTGGTCACATCGGCAACGCAATCACTTAACTACCCTATAGTTGAATATGCACCTTACCTTATGGAAAAGAATACACTAGGTAGTTTTGATAATAATTTCTCTTCGTGATCAAATTCGAAATTTCTATCATAGGTTAGGTGAATTATATAACATGTATCCATCTCTCGGTTCTTTTGTGTTGACCCTTGAGAAATAGGTGAATAGATATTTCTTTAACGTACAGATATTGAATTGTGGCGATGTTACTCAAAACCACCATATAACTTTCAACCGATCTACGATGTCGTTTTATTTTAGTGCTCTTAAAATATCATTAGGTACTTAAATTGGCGTTTTATGAAATCCTAATATATATTTTTTTATTTGAAATATTTATTTTTATCCACGGATTATTACAAGTTAAGTTTCCGCATTTAACAAAGTTGATATCGAGCATTATTAAAATTTTATTTTACATTGAAAGGATACATTTTCCTTACTTGGTTACCAAAACGTATTTTTTGTTGATGGTTACGAATGCAACATTGATAATAATCGAGTAATGTGTGTAATAATAAGTTGGGACATATCACCGTCGGAGTGCCGGGAGCTCAGTGAAATGTTATATTGTGGTTTCAGTAGCATGATATTAAATGTTTTACAGTAATTTTGAAATTTATTGTATATTATGTATCGATACTGTGTAGATATTGTAATATTTATTATTATTATCACACAAACACATATTGCAATTATATTTCAAATTTTATGTATCAGTTCCAAAATTGTTTTGTGATTTATTAAATAAAACCTGTTTATTAATATACATATGTTAAAATATTCGAATTTAATAATTACGAACTTATACAATCAATTTATAGATATTGTTATACTAAGAAAATATAATTAATAAAATGAATAAACAAATATGAGTGAATAATGAAATGAAGAATGTGCTCATTAATTGTATTTCATACTTCAATGACATTTGAAAGTAATGTAGGAAAATGAATGAATATTTAGAAAGACTTATTGAAGTTAAATACGAAAGTAACTAATGTTATTATAAGTATTGTACTTTTATAATTTTACCTTATATTGTTTGTTAGTTCAGTTCTACCGCCAAATGTTTCTTCGACGATTTTGACAAACTACATCAAGTTTGCAGAATGAGGTATACATTTTAATAACAACTGTCGTCTAAAATATTGTACTCCACGCCCGCAGACTAAGGCCACGGGGCGCCGGTGAAAACTTGGATATTTTATTATCGAATTTATTTTATTAATCAGCCTAAATTGAAAGTGCCTTTACGTATTTCGTGAACGCTAAACGTGAGAGCACGTACACATCGAGTTCACGCCGTGCTGCTTGATGCTAGTTGGTCAGGACGTTGTTTGTGTTCGTTGCGTTCTCACCTCGCTCTCGTGACTTCAGTACACTCCGTTGTTACTCATGATTTGTAAATTGATGTACGCATTCCTATTCGTTTTGTAAGTATCGATAAGTTCAATTTTGTGACACGTATTATTGAAATTACTTTTTATTGCTTATCAATAAATATAAAACTTACATGTCTTTTTTATTTCCTCTCGTAACTATTAAAATAAGATGTACCTAATCTACACTGATGAAAACCAGAAAAATAATTTTGAAGCACCGAGTATATTATTTATTATAAAAAAGTGTAACATGAAATACCCAGCAGATCAAAACCTGTTTACTGTCATACAGTGGCGTAGCGTGGGGGGCGGGTTTATTTTTTGTTTAAATCCGCTACAGTTTTAACAATATAGATTAACGGAAAATATTCTATAGATTTTCGTTAATTTTTGAAATATCTGCATCTTTTGATTTTTTATTTGATATCAGAAGATGATAAATCAAATCATGATGCTAATTAAAAACAATTCACAACTATATTTTCTGTTTCATCTAACGATGAGATTTTTTATTTTCAATTTTTTTAATCAAATAAAAGTATATATATTTTTTTATTTCACTTTGCATTTCAAAATGTTAAAAATAATATTAATTAAAAAAAATCCACTTCGCTTGCCAAAAAGTTTTCTAGAAAAAATATACATAATTTATAGTATTCACTGAACTGCAGCACGTAAATACAGGGGCGGCAAATGTTTTTCCGCCCCGGGCGGCCGACACCTGACCGACGCTCTACGCCGCTGCTGTCATATTATTTTTAACGATGTGAAAGAACTTACCAATCATTTTCTTACTCCAAACAGGTACATAAGATATAATTTTTAAAAGAAAATTACAAAATCACAGTAGGTGTCAGTTCTGCAAAAGATGTGAATATGAATGTCTATCAAAAGTTGATGAGTCAAATATTTCACTATGTTTTACCCATATGAAACCAAGATGAATGTAGTTTAGTTATTTATTTAAAATAATAATATCTTTGATTATATAATGTCTAGATCGAGCGATGAATGAGAAAAATCGTGACTCTCAGAAACATAAAAAATGTCAAAATTTAAGTATCTGCCGCTACACGCTGTCAGTAGGTTTTCACTAATAGACGTTATTTTCGCTCTGGAAAAAAAATAGAAAATGACGTCGTGTGCAATAAAATTTTGCAATAATTAATCCAGATGTAAAGATGAATCTA
The DNA here is from genome assembly GCA_018235645.1 of Junonia grisea. Classification (NCBI taxonomy): domain Eukaryota; kingdom Metazoa; phylum Arthropoda; class Insecta; order Lepidoptera; family Nymphalidae; genus Junonia; species Junonia grisea. The sequence continues at coordinate 5,764 of DVXP01001603.1, read as the reverse complement.
AGAAAATTACATTCCGTTTGTTATTATTGTATTTCTATATGCATACGTTTTTAAAATTAATATTATAATCATAATATTTATACCAAGATTTTTAATTCGAATCAGTAAAATGACATGTGCAACTGTCACTTATACAGAAAAGGGTGACCAGCTAATATAGTGATGTTCGGCAATCCATAGACTTAGACATTTAGTCATGATTTATTTCAATAGGTATAAAAACAATTTCTTTTTTTTTTGTTTGTTAATATTTAATACATACCGAATTAAATAATACGATTTTAGACATATAGACCTGACCGTTATATTAAAATTTGTCACTACTATATTATCTATTATAAAAGCTGGGACAAATAAATGTAAAAAGATCCAGAGGAATTAACACTAGAAATACAATGACTCCGACTCCATTTCTGATTCGATATACGAGTATTCAGAATCGAAACCAGAATCAGCTACATTAACGAATTAATACACAAATTCATCTATGTGAGTTTGAAACATTTATTGGCTGACGCACTGTTAGCTCACTGTCTCCAATTTTCAGGCCACACTTGCTTCAAGCCTTCTTTAACCTCCTGACTACAGAATTTTAACTATCAGGAATTTATTTTGCATTTTTTACTGTTTGCTACTAAGGTTCTAAGAATACATAAAAAATTGGCAAAAAAATTTTTATCTCGCGAAAATTCGGATTTTCACTACGTTCTCTGTATAGGACAAATTCAGTGAAATTAGTTGTACTACACATAGGACATAAAGGAATAGACATTAATTTATATACATGATTCAGTTAATTCGTATCTAATTTCTAACCACTAGTAACAGCAGCCTCATTTACTCCTTTAAATCATCTTTAAATTACAAAAAAATTAATTTTGTATTCAATTTTGAAAGCCGATTTATAAACTTTGTTTAAATTAAGGTTAACATTTTTATTCAAAAAGAAATTGATACAAAACTCTTTTTTTAAAATCAATGGAGATCAATGTTGGTAAATAACTATCTAACTGCTCTTAAATTTTGGTACGAAATTTAAAATTGGTACCAAAATCTACGGACTACAACTTTGTTCAACTTGGAATTTTATATTAAAATTTTTTTTAGTCATACCTATTTTTATAGTCATCATGTTTTTAGTCATTGGTGTTATATTTTTTAATAATTAAACAATTATAAAATATAATACCAATGATTTCTGCAAGTGTTCTACATACCTATAGGACGTTAAATTGCGTAATTTCATTTCATTAGCCTGAATTTGTTTTACCCAAAGTATATAAAAGAAACACGCGTCATTACATGCACAATTGCAATCTATTTAAAAAAACAAGGTTGTTATTTATATATTTCACTTCTTTATCTAGCTATAAGTGCAAAAATTTTCATATTAAAAACACATAATTTAAACAGGGTTAAGTTTACCCTTCCGCAAGAGCATATAACGTCTATTTTTCGCGACGTCATTTTACAAAAAAAAATTGATTACATTGTATCAGATTACACACATTCCTAACAAAACAATAGATAATACTATATGTTATTTTTTTAGTGAAAAGCTCAAATAAAGCGTGCAGATTTTTTTTATTTTTTACTTACTATGAGTAGGACACAGGCGGTCAGGAGGTTAAATATTTTTTTACGTCTCTTATTTTCAGTTTTTTGTTCCTGGCGATGTACCTCTCTACTTGATTAAAATTTGGATTTTGATTACCGTATATGTCTTCTGTGCAATTACTGTACAATACAATTTTTTATTTATATAAAAGCAATTTGATATTGAACAAAGAAATGTACTCGACTCGACTAACTTTTATTGTTAAGTCTTGATTCTACTACATCACTATTTATTGTGGAATAAAAACCTGCAACACTGAAAATGTCATTTTACTGACTCGAATTAAAAATCTTGGTATAGCGGCAGAATGAGGGTCAATAGAAATGTCACTAGAAAGCCACGTGCTCTGGTAAACGAAAGGCGTGTACATGTCATATTAATTGTGCCTTTTACTTTTATTTTATCTGTAAAAATTATATGCATATTTTTTGCATATTTCGCCATTGTTGGTGCATATTTCGGGTATTTTTCGTGCATATCTCCATGGAGATAATTACCATTTTGTTTTGCATATAAACTAATGAGTATTCTAAAGAGAGCTTTATTATATAAATATACGCAAAATAATCACAGTTATATTTTATCTACATATGTTACGTTCGTATGAACATATTTTATATTAAGAATCTGTTCTCATAGGTAATCTAGCTTTAACAAGATCTTCAAGGCAAATTTGATTTAATTTGTCTACTTACCTTCTAATAGGTAGTAGTTATAATATTTTTATATAGCCCTTAAAATCATTCACTAAAGTGTTGCATAGATATGTGGAAGAAAAGTGTTAGACAAATTTGTAGTAGATACATCAGTTTATAACATATCCATCCATATAAAACCAAGCAAAATTTTGACTAATAACATCTACCTAATTTTCGTATTTAGTCCATTAAAAAGCAATGTAAGTTTACAATGGACTGTATTGAAAATTACTACGCTATAATCACAGTAAATAATTCTAAATAATTCCTAATTAATTTCCCAAATAAATATGAATCACTTACCCGATACGTCCATGATTTAGAATTGAAAAACGTAAAATAATATATTTAAACATAACAGTCTGGTAAAAAGTCGTCTGACCTTGTTCGGACAAGTGTATTTTTTAAAGTAAAGTAAAACGACAAAATTATTAATTAGTCACATTAAGTTCCACAAAACAAAAAACAAGTATGCCGGTTTATCTGTTTTGAAATTGAACCAAACAACTTCGTATCATTTTCATGCGCCTGGTGTTTAAGGAATTACTTTTTCTTTTTTTATCAACCAGGGGAAGTATTTATAGACACCCGACTTCTTGGTGAAGGTATTATTTATATGTATATTGGGTTCTTCCGAGCATTTTCCCGGACTTGACCAGAGCCTGCTTTATTCTAGCTTAGGTATTGACAGGTTATTGATTGTTATGCACAGCGATTGCCGTCTGATCTCCGCAACCCAGAGGGCAAACATCTACTATGAGTAACGATTCATCCTATCAAGTGATTGTAATAACAACCGGGTCCGACAGCTTAACGTGATCTCCAAGGAGCCCTCCCCTCCCCTCCCCCGATCCAAGACCACCGTTTTGGATCTATAATGTAACTGTCCATTTCTAGGATACTAAAGCAATCAGAAGTTCTATATCTATAGGTACTCGACGTGAAAAGCCAAGTTATTGTCGTTATACTTCAGGTTTACCTGTTCACTTTTTAATGGAAATTTCCTTAATATCGTTTGTGGGTTGGTCCTTTAAAATAATCTCTTATTTGAATTTAAAAACAATGTTAATGTTTTTTTTTTTATGAAAACACCTTTTAAAATCGGTCAACATCCGGACGGTTTACGTTTATTACTTCCTGCCAAATTGTCGACGTACGTGATTATGTAAATAATAGTATTAATTAATATTTAACATGTAATTATTAGCGATGAAATGAACATTCGCGAATATTCGTATACCTACTTTTGACATTAGCGATTGTTTTCGGGACTTAACACAAATGCCGCCCTAGGTCTTAATTCATAGGCCACCCCTAGCTTAGCTTGACCTAAAGAAGAAGGTCAACACCCACCGTTCCCCATCTTAGATCTAACATTTTAGCTGAAATAAAGAAAAGGTCATCCACCTCGTTTACAAATTTACCGCCACAGAAAAGCTAATTTTGCCGCTCCTAAAAATGTGCCGGCTCGGGCCTACGAGTAAATCAACCACTGAGTACTGTACAAGGTATGATTAGACTCAAGTATTTACTTTTACACTCATATCTAGCAACTGCCTACGGCTTCGTCCACGCCTGACAGGATCACGGCTTTTAACTTTTTCCGCGAAACGTATAAATACTATAAATAATTTTTTTTTTTACCGTGGGAAAGCCATACATTTGCACGAATGGGCCGGCTCGACCGGAGTGATGCCACGGCCTCACAGAAAACCGGCGTAAAATGACGCTTGCGTCGTATTTCGCCGCGTGAGTGAGGTGGGCCTCCGCCCAATTCCCCATCCCTTTCCCATTAATTCCCCATCAATTCCCCCTTCATAGCCCTTAAAGGCAGGCAACGCATTTTGTAGCTCCTTTGGTATTGCAAATGTCAAATCCATTCCATAAAAAAAAATAATCCATATTTCGCTATGTCCTCTATCTTGACAACAACCGTCACTAGGCAACCACCGGATCGTGTATTCTAAATAGTTCCGCTAACACTAGTTAAAGCTCCTGACAGTTAATTAATTGGCTTCTGTTAGAGGTAATGACATTTATTTGAATTATAATTATTATTTAAAATACTTAATAACCTATAGATGTGTGTACATGTAATGTTAATATAAATGTTGGATTACTCGTGACCGCTATTGTTGTATGCGCTAAAACAGAAAATGCGGTTACAACATTTCCAAAGTAAAAAAAAAACTGCTATTATTTTATTAATCGATTGCCCAGTGGATATGCTTATGAATATCTATAGAAAGAAAGACTACACGGAAAAATAATTATCTTTTTACGTGTTTAAACGTCACGCTCTGTGGCATGTGGGCCGAAAAATAACTGTTTCCACTTCCACTGTGTTTTTAACTATAAAATATAATATTGTGGTTCATAGGGCATCGCCCAGTGAGTGATAGGACATAATTATATATGTTGAATAGATCTTCATAAATACCTTTAGGAGTCAGGTATTTATGAAGTTCTACCCTGCTTCAACAACAAAAAAATTACAAATATTCGTTGTGTGACTTTCGCTGTCGTTTCCGTTTTCTTCTATGTCACATCCTAATGGCACCGTGTAAACAGCCCTGCATATCTTGCATGGCCATGTATTTTAACAGTTGATAAGACCATTGTTACCTAATTTACGCATAAAAGTATCAATGCAAATAAATCAGCCAATAAACTCGACTAGAATTTCCGAACCAGCGCATTAAAAAATGTAAACTGACGATTGAAAAGAGCTCCGACAACCAACTTAAATAAAGAATTTGTTGCCTTTGATTTTCACTTTGAACTACTAACTTTGTAATAGACTAAATGTACAACTTGAAGACGATTAATTAAAACAGCCGCTGAAGTCATCTAAATATTCAAAACATGGTGCTATCACTTCATAAAGCGCTTAGTTCTAATACCTTGTAATTTAATATTTATTCACTGTGGTTTCACCCTTAGAATAACTTACAAATTACCTCAAATTTGAATTTCGTTCAATTTGTTTGAGTCTTTACATGAATATGTAACAAATATACAATTTCTCTCTTAAAGTATCGCTTTTATAACATTGCTAGCGTTATTGGTCTACAAAATTTTGTACGAATGAGTATTTATATTAGAATGCTTTGCGAATTTCCGAAAACAGTAAAATCAGATGAAAAATTAAAAAGTCGGTCGTTTAAGCGATATTTCGAATATTCTCATATCTCGTAGGAATACCGAATTTAATTTTTAAAGCATCCGGAGCCTCACACGAATATATTTCCAAAAGTTTTTTAAATCGGTCAAGTTACTAAGGAGGTGATTGTTGACAAACATAAGTAAAGAAGAACTGTATATAAAAATTGAAATAACTTAAATTAAAATATTATCCCTCTACCGCATATGGGCCCATATATGGTATGGCGACTTTATAGCTGTTTTATTTAAAAACTAGTAGTAATTAAGCAATTTTATCTTCTTA
>DVXP01001602.1:0-14554 GCA_018235645.1 Junonia grisea | reverse complement strand
AAATACGAAACGTCGTTTTTCAAAGAATTTTATTGAAGCAACAATTTTCCGGTAATCTTAATCTGCATTTCATTAAGTGAAGTCTGGTGTATAATTAGAAGCTTAAAGCTATTGCGTGAGACTGTCAGATAGTCAGATGTATCAATGTATGTATGTGTGATAGGTTTGTTACCTATAAAAGCGATTTGTGCCGGCCACATGCTAGTTATTTCTTTAAAGCTTTTTTTAAAAAAGACGAAGCATATAGAATTATAAGCATGTAGAATAAAAATAGAAGAAATATATGTTTTCTAATATTTACGCTCCCATAACAGCAAAATTTTTTAGGTTAGTTATCTTTTGTTTTGACAAAATGTAAACAGTTCAGTAATAAGAAAATAGTCAAAAAAATTGTATTTCCTTATCAACTGGAAATTCTCGTTTATTGTTTTATAAATATAAATTTATTTTACCCAAAGTATTTACATATTGAAAATGTTCACGGAAATTAAGTGCAATAGTATAGAGACAATAACGTTGAAAATCTACATAGTTAGGATAAGTCTACATCGTACGATTTAAAATTTAATTTATATTATTAACAGGGTACTCTGCGTAATAGGTCGGACTCAATTAAAATCGTTTTAGGATTCGGTCGGAATTATTGAAATCTTACTGAATTTATATCCACACTGTCATTTTCTTTACTTTAAGAATTCGAAGCTTATAATCGAAGAATTAGTAGTTTTATCTCGGTATTTTTTCCTTGTAGAAACTTTTATTCCCTATTGTCTATATCCGATTTTCTTCTCTATGGTCTTGCCTACCTCTATATCAAAATTTGTTTATCGGTTAAGAGGTTAATATTGACAAATTAACCAAAAAAATTCCATGTCATCCTATCTCTACCTGAAAAAGCAAATGTCACGCGTATAATGCCATGTAAGTACGAACGTAGACAATGTGATTGATTAAATTGTAAAGACCAATTACAATTTACAATATGCTCGAAAGCAACAATATTTCTCGGAGCCAAATATTTAATGCCCTTAAAACGCAACAGTGATTTTCTACTTGAATTAGACAACGCTTGAGACAACATTTTCACCGCCGCCATTTCGAGCACCGACCTCAATACCAAGGCTAGCCTGAAATGACGTCACCCCACCGAAGCCGTCTACCATTGTATGGGAATTGGCATCGTGCTAACATAATGAACAGAACGATGACTCGACGGCGCCTTAGCTTATTGTAGTCATTCCAGTCGATATGTTCCTAAGTTATGTAATTGCACCGTGATACGGAATATTACTATTTCGCTATTTATAACATTGTTCGTTATCCTTTATGTCTTCATTCCTGACCGCAAACACTATTGAAACGTAACTGTAAACAGTATGATAGAATTTCTAAAAATATAAAAGAATCGATCGGTTTATAGGAATTTTGTGGAAATTTTGTAGCATTAAAATTTTAAACCGTACAATATAACGGTTTATCGTCCAGTTTGTAGGGGCATTACGTGATATGGCGTTATCAGTTCAGTTGAATGACGTGATAATGTGTATGTATTTTGGCGAATGTGTCGCGATAAAAAAATATTCCGGTGCGCTATATTACATTAGATAAAACTAGCTTTATTCGATTAAAACCAATTATCTTTATTAATTTATGTAAAATAATATCTGAATAAATGTAAAACAAGTACATATTATAATATAAGTACGTATAAAAATAAAAAATATCTTCAAAGAATGCACACATGTTTTATAATATTTTTCTTTGATGGTCTGCTGAATAATGCGATCAAAAGATACAAGGAACGTCAGTGGAAGCGTATCCGCTCACTCGGCAAAGATTTCCACGGCTGTCGTCTCGATTGTCCGCGCTGTATTTCAATAACTCGTTCGTTGCGTATACCTTTAAAGTCGCTGTCAGAACCCCATTCTCGACTCCCCCGCATCACCCGTGGGCGGTAGGACACATTAAGTTATCGACCAAAATGCTAAATAACTTTCATCTTGTATCTATAAATAACATAAAAGAATAATTATTTTAATGTGATTTTAAATGATTACTATAAAAAATGAAAACCTTTTGATCTACTAACTTTTATTTATTCCATTGCTGGAGCTTATCGACAATTTTTCGTTGTTATGCAATACATTTTTCGTGATAGATCAACTTCAAAATGAAAAATGATTAATATTCGGATTTCGGATGTACATATTATAGATAGGTATAAATTGCAAGCTAATACGTTTAAATCGGTCATGTTTAGCCCGAGACGTTAGACAATAGGCAAGCGTAGTGTATTGTAAGGCTTTGTATCGCGGTATCGCGCAACAATGGGCTGCCGATGTCGACGCCTGTGCCCAGTGCAGCCGATGCTTATCTTCGATTTCGGTGCAATCTCACTTCCTAACTCTGAAAGTTTCTTAAACTCTTCGACTGTTCTCGTGGATCTTTGTATAGCGTCGGTACTTTAAATCGATTTCGCTCTTCTAGCATATTGAAATACTATTCTAAGCTGTTTACTTTTTACTCTATTTTTTTTATTTCTGCTGAATTTTTATTCAGCGACAAAATATTTAAATGATCGACTTGAATAACATGAATCGGAAGTTTATTCAATATATGCAAATGTTTCAAAAGTGGAGTAGAAATAGTCTTTTTTTTTTGCATCTTTCACAAAATGCAAAGCTACTTACAATGTTGTAATTAGTACAAATCCTACTACGACATCCCGAGATCCGGAAACCCGCAACGGTCAAACACAACTCCAAACGTAAATATTTGCCATAAGCAAAAGTTAAACTCAAACCCACGAGAGCGAGTTGAGCTGGGCATTCCATTAATCGTTTATTAAAAAGAAAATGTAAAATCTACAAAAAATATTATTTAATCAAAGTGTTCCGTGCTTATTTTGTGTAGTTGTCATTTGTTGATAAGATATTGTAACCAGTATATAATATCCTGTATAAAATTGCTACCGAAACCATATTTACGTTGTAATTTAGTTATTACTCGAAATTCGAGCGTAGCAACGCTCGGATACCGAGCCTGGAATTCTAGGAAGTAAACCCCGATACATTTGCGATTAAGTCCGCCATCTTAGTGTAAATTGTCACATGTTTCAAGCGCAATCGAGAGCTGATCAAACAAGCCCGCCCTCGCCCGCATCCCGCCGCACCGCGAAAACGTCTCCCGTGATTAAGTCTTCAATTACGTGATATGACGAGGGGGTCATATTTGATTAGGCTACGTGTTGTGTTGATTAAAACGAGCTTATTGACTTATTCACTTAATCTAACCCACTCCTGCGCCAAAGTCAGCGTATCAAACCGGATTTCGGAATATCTCTTTGCATGTGTGAACGCCGTGTCGTCACCTGACATTAAAACGGCCATGAATCATTGACCATGTGTGTAGAGATTATTATGGGCAAAGCGAGTGCGATTTGTGAGGATGTTCTAAACGCCTACCTGAATCAACGTCTGATTACGACATCTTAGATGTTTCTAAAAAATTGTTTATATTAACATTATTTACATAGCACATAATGACGAGTATTAAATAAGGCTTAGTAATATATTTGTATTTATCTTGCGTCTACTCTTGTCCATACGAAACAAATAACGACAATAAAGCATCCAGATATTTAGGTTCCCGCGGGAGACATTAAAACCGTGGAGCGCAGACACTGCCATGGGCACAATGCACTCATAAACCATGCATGTACACAAGGAATAAAGTTAAGTAACTACTCTTTATGATAGCCAACCCGATTTCACCATTATTTTAATTAAAGTGTTAGCAAATCGTAAAGCAACAATGTTGTTATTTTTGTTATTAATTGTTAAGTAAAAATACTAGTCAAAGTTTAATAACTCAATTACATAATTGACAAAAGCGTCCACGGTTGATGGTGTAATTTGAAGCGGTCTACCTACTTGCTAAGTCAACCAGACACTGACATCATCGCGGTTCAACACTTGTTAATTTTGTTTACCTCTTTCCTCGTGGACCGAATCCTCCTCTGCGAACTGGTGGAACGATTCGAATTTATGTACTTAACTTTAAAACAAATATTTTTACTTTTGTTACCCACTGAATTTGTAGAAAAAACTTTACTAATTACTGAACTTTAGACAGCGGTTTTAAAGTCATATTGAATCTTCTAAAAGTTTTCGTGTAAATCTCGATGAGAAAAAAACATATAATTAAGTTTATTTAGACAAAAATTCTGTTAGGTAACCACCTTTCGTATCTAATTCCATTACTGAAAGTTTTGATGTGAATATAACAAACAATGAAATAAGCAATATCTATTTTCTTAAAACATAATTTATCATTTGAGCCAATAGTAATATTTTTGAAACCATCTTAACTTGTCTTTAATAAATATCTACAACAATTACTGCTTCTTTATCGTTTGCTAAATGTCATAATATTTTAGCCTAGATGGCTAATCTTTTGTCGCAAATAAATTGTTTGAAATATATTAACAGAACAATGTATGTGTATATTCGTTTTTTTTTTTTTTTTTTTTTTGAAAATGACATTACGTGAACGTGGGTTGGGGTGAGCTGTGACAGTTGCAGCGATAACCGATGTTGCTCGACGCACCAACGAGTTAAAAATATATTATTGTGTACCGTTCCACCCACGCATCCACTTTCATCACGCCGCAGTATGCTTTTAAATAGTACGCTTCTAATATCATCGATGACACTTACATATTCTCGCAAAATTAGCAATACCTGAAAGTAAAGACTCATTTGTGTGAGTACAAAGTACAAACTACAAATTACAAAGTAAATATAATATATTTTTGTTATAAAATCAAATTGTTCATACCTTACATTGTCACGTTTTTATCATAACTGCCATTATTTTTTTCCTTTTTCGTCAAGGCGATACCTTTCGATTACCGAACCATTAAAATGGATCATCGGGATTGTTATCAAAAGAGTAAAACGGAACGGAGTGCGCTTTGCGAATCGATAGGCCGAGGTTTATTTAGTCCTTTTTACTATTTTTAGAGGCTGCCCGCCAAATGTTCCGTTATAGAACATTTGGAACGTTTAAAAGCTGCCAGTAATCTCGACTTGCGCTTTGTTCGGTATGCCAGAGTTGTTTCACAGGTTGCGAACTTTGCGGCCGACCGCGTGCCTGCCCTCCCGCGCCGATTGATGGCTCTCTCTACCCACCTATTCATTCCTGCCATCTAACGAGTCACGTGGACAAACAAATGTACACACCGACTATTTCAGTCTTGACATTGTTATAAGAATCATTGATGACAAGCATTGTCAAAATAAATGCAACACAAACATGCAGAGAAATATTTAAGTGTAATAGAATTTAGTTCTTGAGTGACAAATGAACTGATAATAGATGTTTCTTTTTATTATGTGTAGTAATAAACGTACATAATATGATTAATTTGTTGTTTGTATATTTTACTAATAAAGTGTGAAAATATGAAAGCTACTTTTCGAGAATATTAATAAGTAAGGTATTCTAATTAGTTAAATTTTAAACTGTGTTACAATTGTTATTATTTCATATATGACAAGGTCGCCGTTCGCAAACCCGATTTAAATTGAAATTAAGTAGCGACGGAACGGTTGATACCTATAGGTATAGACTACATTGTGATATAATCGAGTACAAAATTGGACGTGTATATTTGATAATTTTTAGTCTTCTCTTTCAACTCATATTATTAAAATTAAAATATACTGCAGTGTAGATAGTTGATTTCTAAACGATTGCATTTTTATTTCTAATTCAATACAACAATAAAAACATGTGAAGTTAAATGTTCGAATGGTACGAAAAACATTTATGTAAATAAAAGTACAAAAGTTCGCTTTAAAATCACCTAGTGAATTCGCTTTTGAGTATTTTATTCCGTATTCTAAAGCCAATTAGCATAATTAACACGACTGATCAAAACCCACTGTTTTGCCGGCAAGCATTCATTAACATTGCACGACTGTGAACATTCAGGTAGCATGCTGTCGCTTGTATTAGATTTTAAAATCACTCAATCTGACCTGGATTGAACGCCAACCTGCTTTAAATAATTGCTGTATAAATTGACGTTCAATTCTAATTGTGCCAGCGTTTGGTTTCGCTTGATTATTCGGATACTAACTGAAATACACCCGGGTAAATTTACGAGATCCAGCAATTGAGATATCTGTTAAGCAATAAATATATAATTTGTCCATTTTGCGACACCGTTCTTTGTATTAGCAGTTAATACAACTTCTTACTTTCACATACTGTGATAAGTGAGGTGTCACGTTTCGTCCACTCATTGGTTTCACCACTCCGTCCAAATTGTCCTCCGATAGTGTGCTCCTTGCACTCCTTGCACACTTAAAAACTAATTTCATCATCATGATGTTTATAATTTGGACTAATAAATTGCAATGAGATATTTTTGTCACTGCTTACAAATTCCCTGTGAACATCGTGCACCAACATAAATATTGACAACTGTGCTCTATCTACGTACATAAATTCCTTTTAACAGTATAAAACGTTTTCGTCGAGAGAAGTGACGCGCGAGCTGAATTCTCGCTTTCTAAAAACGTTAGTCTCTAAATTTAATCTTTCCACTGAGAGCAGATCGTGGATGAAATATACTGAAATATACTGTCGTGTCGTGTCCATTAGGCAAAGTATATTTTTGGATGGCGCTCTTGGCTTTATAAAATTATATTTTACGTCCACCTGATATCTTATTACAGCATTTTACTTATATGATTTACCGAAACGATCAATCAGACGTAATAAGTGCTGCGGATCACGATCTCGTAGGTGAACAATATAAATTAGATTTCCTAATGAACTTGTATGAATCTTCCTCGTTTAATGGGAACCACATATACTATTCTCACTAGCATTTCCAGAGTCGTCAATAAAAAATACCACGAATCGTTCGCGATGGGGAGGGGCGGCGTGCGGCGCATTCCTACATGCCGCGCATTTCCATCCGATATTGCGCCGCCATTATACCCTGCTCCTCGGGCCCCGCGCAACCATCCCCCTCGCCCTTTAATTAAACGGTGAGGCTCGAGAGACACGTCTCTAGCAACGTGGAAAATCACATAAATAGCTCACAAAGTTAACGCACGCAAGTCAGTCCACTGACACTACATTCAAAGAGCCAAAATTTACTAAGATCCCATTTCACCGTTCTATCCATATTCTAGTCTTAATTAATTCTCAATCTAATTTATTCACGTAAACAATTAAACCATGATATAGATGATTCAGAATAGAGAATTTAATTTTAGGAACATATGAATGGACTCATAGGATCCAAACGTACTTTCCTTCATTCGAGATAAGGAAAGTATACATGTCTGTCACGCTGTTACCATAGCAACGACAAGGTGAAACAATCCGTGTAATTTAACAGCATTAACCTCCTTTCCCAGCACATCCGTAATAAAATAAAAGCGTCTCGAACAGGGCCCATAATCGCAGTAGGCCTCGGTGGGTGTCGGGCGTAATGAGCGCGACTTTATCTGTACCCATTTGCATGCGAAGTGTATCAGCCTCGACCTTGGCACCTTGCATCATGCTACACGCATAGAATTCGACGCCGGCCGCGAGTTTACGTCACTATGCTCTTCCGTCGATATGTTTAACTTTTCACGTACCGCGTGCGCAAGTTTTCGATTTTTATTTTTAAAATCGAATTTTAGCTTAAAAAAATCATCGAAACTGCTCTTACCGTTTCATTGTTACTGGTTATGTAGGCGGCGAAAATTCGATCTAGTTTGCCCTATGTCCGGGAAACGTGTGTTTTTGAGTTTTTACAAATAAAGAGCTCCGAGTGAAGCTCCTGATAATGTACACTTTATATTTATTTTAAAAGTGAACGATTTCAAAATAATAACATCGGTATTTATAAGATGGTAAAAGCTTATGGTTACAGCTGCCAATGCCATCCATATAAAATTCAAAATAATTATTGTAATTTTTGACTTGGTTATGTAACCAAGAAACAGACCGGGAATTAAGGAGTTAAGGAGGTAAACTATAAAAAATAGTCTGTTTAAATTACTGCAATCTCTGTGTCTCAAGTTAGCACTTAAAGAGTCTGTAGGTACCCGTATCTTAGTTTCTTATCTCTTAAATACCTATACTGGTGCGAACAACTTGTGACAAAATTCTAGGTTATCTACTTCCACTTGTTTATTCGAAAGAATTAATATTTACTTAAAATTTAAATAATAATAAAGATACCAAAACTCATTCTACTTCCCATTGTTAAGGATAAACAGATTTTTTTAACTTTGAACCAGTAAATATTTTGTTGTTTCCCTCACTTCGTGCTTTTTAATGTTTTCATATTTCTTGTCAGTTGTGCAAACTGCACGAATGGCGAAATATAACGTTCGTTTGTTTTAAACATAAAATAAAACAATATTGATCATACTAAAAATAACACAGTATAATGAAGTGGCTGTCCAACTCGCAAAGTGTCATCTCCGTGGGAAAAGATAACAAATAAATCTATAATAATATCACCACAAAAATTTTATCATTATGTTACTTTTTAATACAATAAACATACATATTAACTTAATAGAATTTATAACACAATAGTTGTCTTTCATGAGATAACATAGTAATGCGCTACCCAAAGATGAAAATTGCCCGTTGAACTATGGAATTTGGATCAGTTGCTTCAGAGATAATAAAAGATAAGAACAATAGGGTACTGTGTACAGTCGGTGATAGCTGGCTGAATAGTCACAGGCGGAGGAATCGGTTGGCAAGGGATTACAGTGATTGATTATATTTCTATACAAGCAGACCGCCCCGGCTTCACAGAGGTATTCATAACTTATGACAATTGAATATAGCCTATGTTCGCCGAATATAGTGTAGCTTGAAAGTGAAAGATTTTTTCAAATTCGTCAAGTAGTTTCGGAGGCTATTCATTTAAAACAAACAAACAATCAAATCTTTCATCTTTATACTTAATATTAGTAGTAGATGTTACTCCTCGATTGTACTCGTGTAAATCGTGGGTCGTTTATAACAAATTCGTACTGTTGGCTTAAGGTTCGTTCACATTAATTTCTAGCAGCGCACGTGGGAGACATAAACAGTGCACACAAAAAATAATTATATAAATTATCTATAGATGTATTCACCTGTATATTTTAGGTACTACAAATAATAATAATATAATGTTTATTTGTGTATTTATCTGTATAATATAATATGAAAACAAACTATAAAACAAAAACATTTTAGGTATTATAAGACACTATTTTGTTGAACTACTAAACATAACTGTAGGAGCTGGTAAGCTGTTACAATATTTCTGACCTCATCTTTTTTTTTAATTCTTCTTCTTTTCACTATGATAAAACTAATATAATTAAAATCTCTACATTCTACTTTTGTTAAAACGTCAATTCAATTCAATTTTTCCTATGGCTTCTGATGAAACCTCTGAGATAAATGCACTCCCTGTGCATTATTTGTTTGACGACATCTCTAACTTCATTGTAAAAAAATCGTATTGATCGTGTCTATCAGGATACAGGCTAATGGAATCGTTTAAGTTAATTAACGTTAAAACAATTTTAGGTATGTTATCAATAAAACTCCGGTTGATTAATTATTATATTCGTTGTAACTAAAATCGATACATGTGCATGTTCGCTTCGTGACTCGTCCGCCATATATTCCAGTCGTCTGCTGAGGTCGTTCCTTCGTGTCTAAATAACACCAATCGTTTCGCGAAAGTGCATTTTCAGCCGGAGGCTAAACTCCGCCTCGTGGCGCGCTCGTAGGACGTTTTACATGACAATTCCTGCGTCCCCCAGGCGAGTATCGCGTAACTCAAGTGCTTTCGCAGAGCTATCTCGACACGTCACTCCTTTACGTAGTTATGCACTTAGAGTACTTTTAATGGAATATACTTATACTGCGCGTATATAATAACACGACGTTCGTTTCGATGGAATTCGTAGAAACAAAGCTTCTAACCGTATGTACTCGTCTATTAGTGTGCGGGATAGTAGTAGTGGGATACGTATAAAACGATATAGACATTTTATTTGTTTCAAATTATCTACACATCCGAGACGATACTAAGTTTCTCTTTTTAACATCATTAGAAGAAATAGTGTTGCTAAACTATCATTATTGTATTGTTAGCCTTGATGTGAAAGTATAGTTAACGATATAAATACTCAAAAATATAGTTACATTTGTACAAGAGTGAAAGGAGAGAGCTGTTTAAACCGAGCACATGCTATGCACATTACGTTCAATTTTAAAAAGTAATTTCATTACATTTGATAATTTCGTTTGAGCATTCTAAAGGGTCAACAAATACATTTTTCAAAGCGAGTTAGTTGGGGAGCTTCGGGTGTTCTTTCGCGACTGTGTTTGCATAATTGAATATCTACATTCACTAGTCGCGTCACGCGCGCCTCTACCCGACTTAGCATCCTTAATTGCCCTACGTATTATTTGCCAATTAAAGTAAATTCTCATCGTGGACGTGACACGAAACCAGTATAATTTCGCAGCTAAGAGATTTTCACCCTAGAACGTCCTTTATGTATGCAAATAAACGTATAACAAACCTTGCGAATGTATGCCATTATTTCGTTTAATTGTTAGACCCGTAATCTCATCATAATTAAGCAGATATTTATGTCGTGCAGCTCTACAAACACAGGTGTTTAATTATATTGTCTTTTTCGTTTTAATTTCGAATACACATTGTTATATTTGTGCAAATATAAGAGTAATGTTAGTTTAAAGTAATTGATTGTAGTTATTTGCTTTGTATAACTTTACACAATTGAAGTTAATCTTAACAATTAAACTAATGTAAGCCGGTAAAGTAAATTAAAATACGTGACGTATTACCATCAAATAAAGATCGTTTAAAATTTAGCCCGGCTCAACGAATTGTTTAGAATTCAAGGGCATTCGTACAGTGTAGAAAGCGAGTTCCTGATCCGTCCGGGAATGGCTCGCTTATTCCCGACTGCTCGACAGGAATGCGTGCAAAATAAACAAGTATAACCGGTTTCCTTGCGCATCGTGCGCTTTGTCCACTCCAAAGCAGACATGGCCTTAGCCCGTCCCGCTCGCACTTGCAACGTCGGGTCTTACCGCATTAGCATATCACAATCCCATCATCCTTGCGAGAAAACCACAAGAACGCTAGCCCTGTCATACGACACATGTCGTATCTTATCCGAAGTTATTGATTAAATATTCGCATGCACTCTGTTGTGCCGATATAGGTACATATTCGCAACAATATTGAAACAATATCGCAGTTGATTTAAGCTAACTTTGCAAGAAACTTACCGGTGAAAAAATAATAAATTCTTTACGATATTTTCACCGTATTATTACTTAAGTCGCAAAAGGTTGTGGTGTGTATGTGGACGGTGTAACGCTGCAACGTGCGATAGGCTACACCCATATATCTTGTGACGGGCCGTGATCTATTGCCGCCGATCAAACCCCACTACAAGCTTTCTATGTCGTTATAGCCGAACATTAACGATAATAAAATATGTGACAGAAACGTTCGAGGTAACTTTGAGATATAAAATATTAATAGGGAAGTTTTGCTACAGGTATATGATATTTTCACTTGAAATTTTCTGATATTTTCTATTTATGTCTGTATTTATTAGTTATTAATATGACTGAAAATTGTATAACTAGAAATAGCTAATCCATATTTTTTTCTTTGTTACACCTAGTTGTTTGATATTGCATAGTGATTTTTTCTTAACGATGTGGTCCATCTACGATTCGGTCCTTATTTTACTTTGGAATTCATTGTCTTTTTTTTATAATTTTATTCTGATAGCTGGATAACAATAATATTTTAACTGTTTATGTACTGGTAGTATTATTACATGTGTTCGTATATTGTGTGCAATTGCAAGTAAATAATTATTTAAAAGTTATCATAGTCGTAATTGGACCACTAGGCGATCTCTGGTTTCAACTGATATTCATAACAAACTTATTTCGTTAGTTTCGAATAAGTTTTCAAAATCTCTTTGAATAATAACACAACTTAATTTAACTTAAAAGCAGACAAATAAATGTATATTGAATGACGATAACAATAAAATAAAATGAGACAATATAAGACATTAGCATTAGCATCGTATTATGTGTGCAAAAAGTGCAACTCATTAACTCGTAGTTTGCTCGTTAGCCATCCAATTCTCTGTCGACGTATAAGGTGTGATCATGTGGAAGCAATTCACGACTCCACGCTAAAAGTAGTCCGACGTACTACGTGCAAATGCTTCTTGAACTGCCACCAAATTAAGGTTAAATATTTACTCACGTCGTAATCTTCTTAAAAAGTCGGTAACAAAAATGAATCTAAAGATAAAAAATTACCAGATTGATCATGAGAATTTTATTAGACAGATCACAAGGAGGCTGCATCCCAAGATTAAACTAGGAACTTTAAGGGACGCTGACCTAATATCGATCATTTGTCTTTATTGGTTCTCTCGGAACGAACATAAACCGAATCACTGTTCTTATTCGTTTCCCTTTTGCAGTTTTGTCGGATGTTATTATGAGAACACTAAAACATTTTCCTACTTCGCGATCAAGTGCTTTACTGAAATGGTTTTGTTTTAAGACGTAGATGGGCATAACAGTGGGACCTGGCAAATAGAATAAGTCGGTAAATGTTAATTATTTAGCTCGCTAACTATGCACAGTTTATTAACTCAATGAGGTTCTATTCATGAGCACAAAGAGAAGGTGGTGCGATTATTATCGCTGAGGCGCGTGGTACAGAGCGCAGGAGAGTTTTTGTCGGCGGGTTCGTTAGTCGGCACGAGGTGGCGCCGCTACAGTACTCGTGCTCGAGAGCGCTCCTCCAACTCTTTAACTGCCTACATGAAGGACACTCGACGGTGCACTCTCCTATTATAAACTGCTCTTTTAATGGTTTGCGCCGATTTTAATTATTTTCCCGATTTTATTTCAAGTTTGTTTTTAACATCAAGGTACACACTCCACTTCCGACGGTGTTGCAAATGAACGTTTAATTTCAACTTTATTTTGTTACGGACACTACGCTAACGCCGCTCGTTAACGCATTATTACCTTTTAAATCTTAAAATCTTCCGCGCTATTTTCGCTTCAAGGTAACGAGCCGCTCCGAACCTCTTAACGCGCACTCGTTCATCGCCGAGTGGCAACGCTCCCGGGCTCCTTTCTCTAACGAAGACATTCAGAGTTTTTTGTTTAACACGGCACTTAACTATCGACACTGGATTTCAAGGATGAACTGTTTCGTATCGTGTTACACGATAGACTACTCGCTCAGAACAACATTGCACTTTCATACCGGTATCGTATACGAAACGCAAATTCGGGCAGTAATCCCGTTAGTTTGCAATAGGCTGACCGCTTCGGGTACCACGCCAACAAAATCTATTAAGTGCGCTAGCTCTCTCCATAGCTGCGTACGATAATGCAGGCATTGTGCAGCACCGCCACAGCTTACGACTAACCATTCGGTTATATTCCACAACTGCTGATTATCACACGCACAATATCCAACAAATTGGATAATACACTTAAAATACAATCGCGCTATGAATGCGTCGTAATCTAGTGATGCGGCTGACGATGAGCACAGTAATTTGTCGCGGGGATAGGATTAAAACAACGGCGAACGAAATTCTACATCCTGAGTGTTGCGGAATTCTACTTAATACAGTCGGCAATTTTCGGTATAAATATTTGTAACTTTAAATCAAACAAACTTTTATATCAATTACTAAAAAAATTTAGGCATTACAATGATATTTTCTATTTTTGTCTTGCTTTGTCAGCCCGAACTGAGATGACGTTGTGTTTTAAACATGTCAATTTCAACAGACGATCGTGAGTCGCATCGTGATCGTGAGCACCCATGAGTTTTCGAGTGCTAAATTTGTGTCAAAATTCATCTCTTGTTTGGCGTTGAAGAAAAACATCGTTAGGAAACTTGGTTGTGTCGGGAGAAAATCTGACACATGTATCCAATAACGCGTAGTGGAGTACCTCGGCGGATTAAGATCTTATTCTTCTCCTTAATAGGAGAGGCCTTCCCAACAGACACATTTACAGGCAATATCTAAGAAATTGTGATGATCATTTTTGCTGCATTGCTGCTGCGGAAAAATTACAGAACCTATATGCAGCTTGACATAGACGTCAGATTCCCTTTTATTTCAATTATAAGATGAGCTGTTGGGATTTTATCTGTCTATTAAGTGATTCATAAAGTTATTAGTAAACAAGTGAAAATTTGGAAAATTTATTAAACCCCCGACATCGTATTCAATACGATATTAGCACCTTAAACTCTTGGAAGGTATTTTTTATATAAATTATATCTAATAACACACACACACACACACACACACACACAGATACACACACGCATGCATATACATAATTTTTCGAGTTACTTTCAATAAGCCCTTTTATTTGATACCCATATTGTAGAAATGCATCAAAATAACTA
>DVXP01001601.1:0-14555 GCA_018235645.1 Junonia grisea | reverse complement strand
GCTGTCAAGAGATGGCGCTTTAAACGCAATTAGTTAAAGGGAAACGTCAAAAGATGGCGCTTCAAAAGATACTTCATTAAAATCGTGAAGCGGGCTCTCTTTCCCTCTATGTATTATTCTACTCTTTGCTACTACCCTACTGTGGCAGTACTAGGGTTAATGAGTACTGTCATCTGTGGGTAACAGTTAGCAACAGTTAGCACAAATGAAATTGTCATTTAACAATTGTGTTTCATAGAATTTAAAGTGCAGCGATGTTTTCGCATACATATAATGAGAATTTTATTAAATTCTAAATGGATTTTTTATTTTCGTGATAAATGAAACCCAAATAAATTTTGGCAATGGCTGTTTGTGGACTCCGAACATTGTTACTAATCGTCTGCATACTGGAATTGGTTAGTAATTTATATTTTATAATAAAAAATTGCAGTTTCGTTTATATTTAAGATTACATCCCAGTAATAAAGACGATTTTATCACATATAAGTTATATACAATTATTTATCATATTTCCATTTTTTTTTGTAAAGTTAAATCGTGGCGTAGTACAAAGTAAAAGTAGTACAGGATGGCATTTTATATAATTCTTTGTATTTCAATTTTTTGTTTCATCTAATTTAATAAATATGTTTTTTTGTGTTTTAGATTGTGACACTACAAAGACAAGTATTTGATTTTCTAGGGTACATGTGGTTACCAATTATTGCAAATTTTGTTAACATTCTTCTAATAATATTTGGCTCATTTGGTGCTGTGCAATATATAACAAAATATCTACTTGCAGTAAGTAAATTTAATTTAGCATTTATGATTTTGTATTGTTTTATAATTTAATATGTATTTTTTCTAATTTAAATTGGTGCATAAATTTAAGTTTTATATCTTTTTAGTATGCAGTATGGAGCTTTATGTGGTTAACATGGAATATATTTTTAATTTGTTACTACTTAAATCTTGGCATTCTCAACAGGGTAAGGAACAACAATTATAGATATAAAAATTTAGTGATACAAAAATAACATATTTAAAGATTTGTATTGTCCTGTATTAAATTTGGTACTATGGTTGATATATAAAAACAAATAATAAATGCATAATGACGAATCTGACTAATAAAATAGCCAATCACAATGGAAATACAGTAGAACACCAATTATACGAATGCTGATTAACCGAAATGCCAATTATCCGAATCTGTCCTTGGCGTAATATTAAAATTAAAACCTCTATTATTGTAGTTAGTTTTTATATTATAAAGAAGATAGATTTGATTGTTTATTTGTTTGAAATGAATAGGCTCCGAAATTACTTGACCGATTTCAAGAATTCTTTCACTGTTGGGAAGTTACTCTATCTCCGGGGATCATGGGCAATATTACATTTTAAAAAAAGTAGTAATTGTGCTAGTATTTTTATAAAGGTCCATTGGGGCTGCAACTTACTCCGATCAAGATGTTCAAGTGATCGTCATTGTAGAACTATTTTGTTCTACAATGATGATCAATTATAATTGTTTAACTTATTAAAGATTATTAAAAAGCTCGTTTTTTTTTATGTACAATCTGTTTGATTATCCGAATTTTCGATTATCTGGATTGACCCCGGTCCCAATTAATTCGGATAATCTGTGTTCTACTGTACCTTTTTTATTTAAAAGTATTCTATCCTTGATTTATACAATTTAAGTTTATGATTAATACTACAACTGCGGAAGTCCAGAATTGACCCACTTAGATGTTCTACTATATTTAACATTTTATTATATGTATGATCATAATCTATGCCCATGCTTATGCTTATTCTATGCTTCTAGCATTAAAACATTTACAAATTTCAGTTCTTCTTTACAGGAAAGTGGATTGTTGTCCTTAGGGACTGGTAGTGTCAGTTGGTGGGAAGGGAATGGGTGGGGATGTCAGCCAGTGTGGGGTGAGGCTGATGGCCCCGGCACATGGAGACCAGCCAGAGTTGAAGGATGCTTTTTTCAATGGCATTATGTTGAGTTGGCACAGTCTGGAGTAGCTGCCTTTCTTACTGCAACAGCCTTGCCACTTACTATTTTATTATCATATAGATCTTTTAAGAAACATAAGACTGTTTCAGGTAATATAATAATGTAATTAAATTCAATGAAATCTGCATCAGTTTAAATATTAATATATAAAGTTTATATATATTTGTCCGTGCAAATAAAAATAAAATCAATTTAGATATGAATAAATTTGAAAAGCCCAATTTATAAAGAAAAAATCATTGTTACAAGAATTAAAATTGAGACTGTTCTTTAATCTTTGGATATTTTTCTTTGAAAATCAATTTTTAATATTTGAACATTACTTATTTCAGATAAAGGAACATTATCGCGCCGTCAAGTTTACACAATAGAATTAAGTCCCACCGAAACAAATGTGAGCGAAAGCTCTCTCAAACCGATGACACCTCGAAGAGTTAAGCGTCGGTCAGGTTCCAGAGGAACTGGTTCGTCAGTACGGAGATCGCGGCGGTCGTATCGCAACGCCGGTTACTTATCGTCTAATGCCTCGCTGCCTCACGAATCTAGACCCATTCGACCAACTTCTGCTCACTCGTCATACTCCAACTTTCACGCGGCCAGACCCTCCTCGTACCACGTGCCCGAAATGGAATCGATTACGCGATCCCAGGAAGTGTACGAGCCACCGCCGCCAGTGGAGTCTATTCCTATAATGAGTAACAGGACGGACACGATAAGGCGAAGTAAGAATGTGGGTAGAGATGTGGTCGGACCATACAACGAGCCGCACGGCACGTTCGGGCGGGTTTATGAGAGTGCGGCGGGGTATGACGCGGCTGCGGGGTACGAGGGTGCGGCGGGGTACGAGGGTACGGCGGGGTACGAGGCGGCGACGGGTTATGAGGGCATGGCGGGGTACGAGAACACTGCAAGGTACGAGACGAACTACGCATGTCGCGCCACGCCGCAGGCTCCCGGCCCGCCTGCCTATCAACCCACCGATGACCCTTATAATATACAGCACAATGTTAACGTCATGTCTCCTTAATTTTTTACAATGGAGACTCGATTAACCAGACCAATAATTGAAAGTCATTTGGATCTACCTGCAGAGTTGTTGTTCTGGTGGCCTCATTTAACTGAGGTCCGAATAATCAAGTTCCCATTGTATTTCACTGTTAAGTTTTACACCTATGTATGTGACTTACTTAGACATAGTGTACTCTATTATTTAGAATCTCTTTTAAAGTCGTTGCTGTTATTGTATGAGATACATTCCTTGACGATTTAGAAAATAAGCTTTAATTTTTATTCAAATGAAAACAACATCTAGTTGGAGAAAATTTGATATTTGAATTTATAGAAAAAACGTACAAATAAGTATTTTTAAATTTTTTTAAGTTTGAAACCAGGTCTATTTTTTAATATGTACAGTTTGTAATAATTGTAATAATCTCTGACCTTGTATCATTTTATATAACTGAGAGGTTATTACTTTTAAAAAATATTTTTTTTTTACAAATTTTTAACTATGTATTGACAGTGACTTTTTTAATATTAGAGTATGCACAAATTTGTAAATCAGTAATACCTACTAGCCAACTATTTTTTCACTTGATATTTTTGTATTTTCTAGTTGCAACTTGCCATATGAACTTTTACTATAATATTAGTTTTTGTTGCTTACTCCTATTTTGGATGTAATCTTATTCACTTTAGCATGAAATGAAATAATTATTGATCACCTTAAGATATTTTGAATATTGTCTATTTACTTAAATTTGTTAAAATAATAAATAATAAAAAAATACCAATCCGTCCAGTAGGTTATGAAATTTGAATATTATCTATAAGATGTTTAAAATGAGCAATGATTGTTACTAAGATTTGTAATATTTACAAGCACTAAACATGTAAACTTTCTTATAAACACTCCTGATGTTAGTCAACTCACATGTTTTACATTCCTAAATCACATTTGGACCATAATGTTTAAGTAAAATACAAAACGAGCTTTATTAGATTAAGGGTAATTATATGTTTTTAAAAAAACTTTGACGTTTTATACCAAATAACATAAATCAATAAAAAAAAGTTTTTTATTTTAATAAAAACAAATTTACATTCGAGCGTTGTAATTTTATGACAAAAATACATACAAAAATTGACAAGAGAATTGATTGATACTAATGTTAGTAACAGTGAAAAGAGCATAGTATGAGAACTATAAATATATATGTGTCATAATATACAATTATTACACTTATAATAACCTCACATCTCTATTCATTATTTACATACCACTGTATTAAAATAACAACGCAATTATAACATGGAAAGAAAATGCAACACCAGTGTTGATACATGATCTTATTATAATTATTTATTAAATCACATGAACTAATATGTCTACATAATACTTAAATGTTTTCATGACTTAGGTTATTTGCAATTGCTATTCTTACAAATAATTTACTTAGCACCATAACGACTCTACAGACTTCATCGCTAAAAATAGAACAACAATAATAATAATTCATATTAGATATTCAATATATATTTTTTATCATCTCTTTTCGAATGTTTCCTACTGTTCGTCATTATAATACGTGATGTATAAAATTGTGAAAAAATAAACGAGATTACGAAGAGTTTTAAATAATTTCCCGTAAAATTTATAGTTATAGATTCTACAGGAAATTATATAATAATTAAATAAATATTAGCCATGGCCCTTCTCCACGAAGCTATTCAGATGCTATGGGATTGACACGCAAACCATGATATCCTACTGGCATGTATGTCAAATGAATCGCCGACGCGTATGACACTCGTTCGAAATACAAATCTCTTGAGAGTCGCTTCGTGAGAGAAGGGCCATACTGTGAACAGTAATCAGATGGCGGGCAGCTGTCGCCTCTCCGCGGGCGTGAGGTCGGGGTGCCACACGTCGACGATGAGCACGAGGCGCGAGCCGGTGCCGTTGTGCCACACTTCGTGCTCGAAACTGTCGTCGAAGATGAACACCTTCCCTACTTGCCATTGCCTAGAATAAACAAAATTTACAAGGCTAAGGAAATACAAGTCTCGTAATATTTTTCTCTACATTTGATGCAGTTTCTCGGTTAAATTAAATTCATCACGAATTAAAGTATTAATAAAAATACAATTAAAATCTTTAAATACTATACGTACAGGGTAATTAGGAGGTTCTCTTAAGAATATCCCAAAATACACATCACTGATTTTGAATTTAAGAAAAAAAAAAGTCTTATTTTTATTTTAAAAATGTTTTCTCAAAACTTAATCCTGTATAATAATAACGTCAGATGAACCGATCTATTGACGCACCTGATCTCGTCGTGCACTCGTATGTAGGTGCCCTGCGTGTTGCTGAGCGCCAGGTGCATGCGCAGCCGGCAGTTGGTGGGGCCGACGTGCGCGCGCACGTGCGTGCCGGCGTCCATGGCGCTGAACTTGACCTGTCCGCGCCGGCAGCCCGCCGCCGCCGGCTCAGCGCGCACCGCCGCACACGTGGCCGGCGCCCTCGCACAGCGCCCCGGCAGCTCGCGCCCGCGCACGAACAGCTCCAGCTGCGACCACTGCCCGCGCTCCATCAACCCCTCCTTCTCCTTCTCGTACAGCGCCTTCGCCGCTTCTCCCTCTTTTAAAATATCTCGCCACGATCTCTCCAGCGCCGCGGCCAGCTTCGCGTACGGCGTCTCCTCCACGGGCCACCACGGCCGGCTCCTGAGTCGCGGCACGTTGTAGAGGGACCGCTGGGCGGGCGACAGGAAGTGGCCGAGCTCCGCCCCGCGCCTGTGCACTTCGTTCGCCTCCTCCGATCGGCCGAGCTGGAGCAGCGCGTCGCCGAGGTGGTAGTAGAAGCGTGCCTCGTTGGCGGCTCCCGCGTCGCCCTCTAGGGCTTTTGTGAGGAAGATAACGGCTTCTTCTAATTTGTTATGGTGATTTTTCAAAACGAAACCGCGATGGGCTAGAGCGACACGATCGTTTGGCCAGAGACGAAGAGTTTCTTTGAGTACTTCGTCTGCTAAGTCGTTTCTGCAAAGAAATATATGATGTTATATTTTAAAACTTCTTAAGTTGATTTACATTATCTTATTAAACATAATTTACCTGTTAGCCATTAAGAAGGAAATAGTAAGATTGTTACGGTAATCGACGTTATTAGGGAATCTTCTTATTAGCAGTCTGTATACAGGCTCAGCATTGAGATACGTTCCTGCAAAGAAATATTTATATTTGTTGAAAAATAAAGATAATTTTAACGTTGAAAAAAATTATAAATAAAACTACTTTAGACGAATTTAAACCGCATGTATTAATTAATTTTATCATTTCGGCGTTTCTAGCACTTTACAGCGTTCGTGATCACGTCTCCGTCATGGGTAGTCTACCAGTACGGGTAATTAATATATGCGATTTAGGTAAATCCGTTTAAAATTTAAGACAATATTATATTATTTATGAGTTTTCTGATGTCAAAACTATTACTCTAACATTGCAGATCAAGTTTCTAAAGCATTAATAAAGTTGTTACAAAACTTTACTATTGCCTTAGAAAAAAATAAAATAAAATCGTTTGCCGTTTCTTACCTCTAAACTGAATTCTATCAATCGTTCGTTGTGCGACCTCTAGCAGTTTCTTATCGGGGAGGCGCTCATTCATTTTGAGGACATGAAGATACGCTGTTATCGCTCTGGAGAGGAGGCGGTTGTCCCTCTTCTGTTCCGCGGCGACGTCCAGCGCTCTAGCGGCGAGCCAGCGAGCGCGGCCGCTGTTTGCCAGCGACGGCGACGACACGCGCCTCTCGCACGACGCCCAATCGCCCTCCACATGTTAGTACGACACTCACGCAAATATTCACAAGGCAAAACATATCAATCCACTCAACATACTCTTGCCAATACTCAAACAAACTCTAGTGTTAGTGTAATCAGTGTTTTATTTATTTTATTAATGTTAAATAGTATCATATATGTCATTCTTATTTTAAATGTTTTATGTTATTATATGTAGGGGATGTCTAAGCTATTAAAATCTTCGATACACTGTTCGGGGAGCTTTACGCGGGGTGCGGGCGTAAAACGCAGCCGATCGAATTTATCGAGGAGTTCTAGGGGAAAAATGGCACAACGAGCAAAGAAACCGGTAATTAGTAATTAATGTTAGACTAGCCAGTCCTGGAATTTGAAAGATATATTAAGATATTTATTTCGGATTGCTATTATTATTAACTTAATTTATGAAATGTCTCGATCGTTTCTAGCAATCTCACCTGGCGGAGTTCATCTTCGGCGATGTCGAGTTGTTCACGCCAGTAGGACTCGCTGGGCTCACCAGGCCATTCGTCTTCTATGCTATTCCCACCTTCCTCTGTAAACAAATGATAAATAACTTGTTTACATAGTTGTTTACGTAGTTATAAAACTTTTTAACATAAGATTTGTCCAAATAAATGTAATGAATAATATATTATGTACTTTAAACTCTATAACTTTTAGAGACAATTAAGTTGGCTTCTGATATTAAACATTTTAAAACAAATTAAACATAGTTAATTTCACTCACACTGTGTTAGTCATGCTATTTCGGATATTAATCGATTTAGTGCATCATGCTGGCTTTACAACACCGCCATGTACATAGCAAAGGACACACTTTAACAAGTTATGTTTACTGTGTTTCCCGGGTCTCTCCGGTTCAGGGAGACGACCATATTTGGCTTCTAATCGACTCAACAACTCCGTGTCATCAACATCGGAGATTTCCTCTTCGTCCTCGTCCTCCTCCTCTTCCTCCTCTTCGATTTGTTCGTCGTCTATAATTTCAACATCATCGGGCACTTCTTCTGGTTCAGATTCTTCATCTTTCGGTTCCGATGCCGTGATCGGCGCTTTCTGTTGTGAAGTCACTTTAGTAGGTACAATATCTTCTTCTTCCTCCTCCTCTTCTTCTTCAATTTCCTCGTCACTATACAGTTCCTTCTCTTCTTCTTCATCTTTTTCTTCTGGAACCTAAATTAAAGTTTTAATAATATTTAATGGCAAATCAGCTTTTAGACAGTTTGGTATCCAATGGAAAAATGTATAGCAAAAATACTTTTATACTTTACTTACCTTCTTATCGACTGACGTCTTTACTTCTTGTTCAGGTTCTTTCAATACAGGTGCAGATTTGATAACTGGAGCTGGTTTTTTGAAAATTTCCTCCTCGACAACTTGACGTGGCGCTGGCTGTGGTGGTGGTGGTCTTTCTTGAGGTACACTAGCCGACCGTTCTTCAGCAATAAGCGTCATGCGTCGGTCTGTCAGCGAGGGCGAGTCTGGCCTTGCTTGCTCTTCCGATTCCGGGGTATCTGCTCAGGAAATTTACTGTATGACTTCGTTGAATAATTTGTAATTAATTATTTTTCAAATATTTTTTAACTCGAAAATAAAAATGGACTTACTTTTTTGCAAAATTCAAACAAATTAATTAATTTGCAAAATGTTTGTATTATTATCGAAGCAAACGCTTCCACTGACATCCGTCACGAGGGGTGACGGAGATGTTATTACTTAGCTTTATGGCCAGGACCTCATGTAAGGTATGTGTAGCATAATAGCATAATATAGCACATGTATGTACGCACCCGCGGGTGCGGTGGCGCGGCGCAAGACCGCGTGCGTGGCGACGAGCAGCGCGCCGCCCACCGCCAGCTTCAGCCACACTGCAACACACGCGCCACGCTTTAACCATAACGCTAAGTAACTGCTAAGCATTCATATTTCAAAGCTGAGCTGGCTTAGCGGTTAGAACAACCCGGGCCGATAAGGATCAAATAGTTTTCGAAGAGCCTAATTTATTTTGCCATAATGATCTAAAAAATAAATCTCAATATAAGTACGTAATATTGTACCTGTGATGCGATGAGTATTGTTTTAACTCCTGCAGTTTATTATTTCTGTATTTTTATTTTTTGTAAGTTATAACTGTTTAAGCATTTAATTAAAGGACGTATTCACGATAATACAGATATGTAGGTATATCGATTTTTTTTGCTTAAGACAAGGACCTAAATAAATAAAAACTTTAATATCTAAGACTAAATTTGTAGTAATGTGACTAACAGATGTTTGTATTTACGGTTAATATTCAAACATTTTTAATATTTATAATAAACATAACGTCTTATAAAAATAATGAAACAAGCTGTTGTATGGATTTGCCTTGTACCTATCTGTGTCAGAGGAGTTTGAGACAACATTGAAATAAGACAGAAAACTATAATTAACCTAGTTTGTAATTGTTAATTATAAAACTTATATATTTATATCCAATACTCTAAAACCCAATTAAATTGCTAAATATTTCGTTTTGAATGCGATACTAATAATTTTTATCTAGAAATTAGCTAAAAGATAAGACGCTTGGCATCCACAAAATAATAGGAATTTATAAATTGTAAACGTCACACGTTACATAAGAACATCATTCAATGTTACCTTCCATTCGAGCGAAGCCGTGGAACATATCTAAACCAAGTGTAATTATCGAATTCATATTTTCGTGTTCGTAACGAAATATTCAGTATAACTCATACGTGCACCGCCGAAGCTGCAGTGAACACAAATAAGCATGTATAATGAGCGGGAGGCAAGGCGTGGGCGTCGAGTGAAATTACGACAACTAACGACATGATATTTTCGCTAGTTACGCATATACTCGTACTAGTAATCGCGATTAAAATTTTAAACATCATTATTGTTAAAAAATTGAATATATCTACTATTAGCTTTGTAATTGTTATAAGCCTATGTTTGACTACAACCGCGTTAATCCCACATCATCTACTTTTAAAAGATTATAAACGCTATCGCTATATTATAAAAATATTTAAAGTTTTTAATTTTTGAAAAGGAAATGGCGTAGGCATGGAGGTAAGGACAGGAATGAGCTTGAGTCAAGTCATCAGGCAATTGTAATTCTGACGTACAGTCCAGTAAATTGCCCAGGTAAAATAATATTGCGAATTAACCCTAAATTGTATCTACTGGTGTAAACCAAACTGTGTACCTAAACTAAATTGTACTGCTGTATTCAGCAGTCGGAATCATGCCGCTATGACGTTTAAGGCCATTGTTTCCTCTGGTCCTGGATCGTCAGCCAACTGACATATTTATTGAAGCCATTGACAGTTCGATTAAATCAATTGATATCGATAAGATCTCATTTTTAAGTGATAAGCTTGGTTTCAGTCTCACGTGATACCATCAATTTTTTATTTTCTTTTTCTTTTTAAATTTTATCACAGCTTAAATTCTTTCTAAATTTTGCTTGCGTGAATTCGGTTAATCCAAAAAAGTATCCTTTACAAACTAAAATTAAAATTTTTAAACGTTTTAAGTACGATGTTTCTATATTTTATTCTTTTTTAACTCGATAAGAATTAATTAAATAGGAGTTAAAATTTGCCTTTCTTACGGTTTTTTCGATCGTCATTCTCTATAGGTATAGCATTAAAATGGGTTTAGTTTAATGTATAATAGATTTTTTGGTTCACAACAAGCAACAATAGTAAAATAAGTACCTACAGTTCAACTTTGGATATAGGCAGTCATGTTATCATGTTACTTAATAATTATCATTTCAAGCTAGAGTCTAATACTTTTTGAAAATTAAAATTGAATTAAATTTGAATGTTCCAATTTTCCTAAAAACTAAATTGAAGTTATGTTAGAGACTCGAAAGTTGTGACTGGAAAAGAATAGGCAACTTTTACATATTCTGACGACTTCATAATTTCGACTGGTATTGAATTTTTGTAATAATCAAACCGTTGAAATGTTTTCATTATTTTTTTAATTATGAGCGGGTCGTAAGGCCTCAAGGGGGTAGAGGTGCAAAAATTGCGAATCCACGCCGGGGGCGGGACAATCAGTGATGATTGGTGAAGAAGAGACTACGCCATTGAATGATGAAGAATTTATTTTTTTATTATTATTATAAAGCAATTTATGTGGCCGTCACTCACTAAATGTCAACAGCAAGATTTCAATTCAGGAGACATACTAGAATATATTAGGGAACATAACTTATGCTTAATTTAATGAATCCATGTATCATATTAAAAAGATACATCTTAAAATTTGAATTATATCGCTTCATTTGCTTCATTTTTCATACGTATACAAGAATATGTATACAAGAATTGCTCGTTTAAAGCTTTAAGATAAGTAATGGTAACGTAGTCAAACATTAACAATGAACTATATATTGAATATTAATTTTGAAAACTTGGTGAGATAGATTAGTGAACTGTTGTAACTATTACTAGTGACTCTTGCGTCGGGCTATTGCAAATTCCAATGTACATTTAAAATAATTTACATTCACACCAATGTCGTTTAAGAGAATAAAATTTAATGATATAAGGTTTAAAATGAAAGAAGGCTTTTATAAATGTGTTTTTATTTTATTTTAAAGTATTTTTTAAACTGAAATAACTCCGACTTAATATTCTAAATATTTGTTTTTAAATATCCGGGAAATGAAAACACACAAAATTTTAATGTCAAATATCACCACCACATGCGAAAAAGCACAATCTGTGTGTATGTAATGAACGATGCCGAATTTCGTTATTTTTTTACCAAAAAAAAAAAGAGTAATATCACGAATACAATAAAGAATCGGTTAGTACCTTTAACGTTAGATTAAATTTAAATAGTATTTTTTAAAAGTGAGTATAATGTGTTAAAAGGTAGTGTTGTTACTTTCTGCTAAAGAAATAAATACTACAAAAAACATTAAAATTATCTAAAGTAAGAGAATTTTCATACTAAAATTAATTACATAATTCTAAAAGCATATTAACATAGTGCATGCAGCAGACCTTGTCAAGTAAGAGTAAATCTATTGTAAATTATAATTTATATATAAGTCACCGTAAAATTGATTACAATGTCGCGAGATTGTTAACTGATATAGTAGATATGAAACCATACTAAAGTTAGGTTAGATCAGGTTTTTTTTATTTGAAGTGAGTTGGGTTAGGTTAGAATTTATTTAAAAATTTAAATTTAACCTAACTTAACCGAAGATAAACATTTTAGATTGTAATATGTAGAAAAATAAATTCTAATTTACATTTATTGATATAATATAATATTTCATTTTAATATTACATTAATAATATAATACTACATTTTGTTACGATTCGATCTTTCGACAGTTTACAATGTTAAAGATTGTTTAAATCGTGGAAAGGATTGACTGTCTTGGTTTTAATAATTTTACGATGACATACATATACATAGTGTTAGTTATTAAAAAAGCTAGATTGAGTATTGGATACTTACTGTGGGACGCTTGGGCTTCCTCTCTGCGGAGTTCCTCTTGTCTCCTCTCGTACTCTTCTTCCTCTGCGAGCGTGTCTATTGGCTTCTCTGTTGTTACTTCTTCCTCTATCTGTCAGACAACGACAATTTAAATTGGTAAGCTTGTTAGTTGTGACCTGCTTTGACCAGTGGCGGATTAAAGTATTTGGCGCCCGTAGACACCGACATGATTACCGCCTCATAAGCTAAAAAAAGCTCGCCACCCTCCTTTCCCTATCGTGGAATCTTTCCACACTCGCGCCTCCTTCCTCACTCGTGCGCCCCCTGTTACACTTGCCCCTAAGCACGTGCCTACTTTGCCTTAAGGATAATCCGCCACAGGCTTTGATTGTTTTCATTCATCCATATTTAATATAATTGTTTTTATATACTTATTTAAGTCGTATTAGTTATGGCTGAGGTGTATTTGGTATAATAAAAAATTTATTGATCAAAAGTTATGATAAATTGTCATTAAAACCTACTAGAGAAAAACACATCATGAATTTTTATCAATTTCGTTTTAATTTATAAATAATTAACAAACCGTCCAGTTAGTAACAATTTCACTTCTGCCATTCGCAACTTTCTTTTAAAAGTAGATCTTTGCGAACCCAGCTTTTTGTTAGTGTCAACATCATAAACTTTTTTTCTTATTTTGATTTCTTCTCAATTTGATCTTCATTTCTTAATGAGTATTTAATGTGTACATTTAATTACCTCAACAAAAGGTTTTCCCGCTGGCGGTGTAGTGATACGCTCTATTGGCGGCTCATCATCGTCGGCTTCTAAGAAATCTTCGTCGTCTGCCTCTTGTCCATCCTCTTCTTTTGATTCATCTAAAGTTATTTAAAAAAAATTACTAAGTACTTAAGACTCTTTAAAAACGTAACACAGCCTCTACATATCCCACTGCTGGGCATAGGCTTCTTCTCCTATTAGGGAGAAGGTATAGAGCTTAATCCACCACGCTGCTCCACTGCGGATTGGTGGATATACATGTGTCAGAATTTCTTCTCGCACATGCAGGCTTCCTCACGATGTTTTATTTCACCGCCGAGATCGAGATGAATTTAAACACAATAAAATAAAAATTGTAAACAATGGAAAATCAAAGGCATGGGCAACTGTGATGGATGCATATTTAAAAAAAATACCTATGGCAGCCTCCGTTATCTAAAGCCCTTACATCACACCCCGCTCAGTCAACCTACACTTTTGTTTACGTTCTTATCGATATCAGTTAACATGTACACTGATATCGATACATTACTACGTCACGCTCACGTCAGATGGCGCAAGTGTGCCCACATACTTTCTCCATAGCCGTAACGATACAAATTTATTATTATTCGGGCGACTCGATATGGCGCAACTCGTCGCGTAATCGATGTTCGAATCGCTGAGACCTTAGAATAAGGAATATGATGGATATGAGAGCATCTACATAATTATAATAATAATTAACGGACCCGAAAGACGTTGTCATGACAAGTACCTGAACTGAACGCACCCAACACAACAACCAAAAGACCCGTCTAAATTTGCCGTGGTTGATTACCGTTTAAACCTTCCCTGAACTTCTACGAATATTTCAAGACTAAAATAAGCCAAATCGGTTCAGTCATTTTCGGGCTTTTACGAATCTCGTTAGTCTCGTATTCAATAAAATAATTTAATAATACTCGTTAATAATTCGTTTTACATATATGTATAGACATTAATCGATAGGTACGAGATCGCACAAAAAGATAAACGTTTAGGAAAAAAGCGTGATTATACGCGAAAATCGCAAAAGATCAATTTATTGAATATCATGAATTGATTTCATTGCACAGATTTCGTAGTCTGAATCGAGCTTTCAAATAATACATCGCATAATATTGCCTAAAAAAGTTTAGGTAAATTAAATTTATTTATTTACTAGCTGATGCCCGCGGCGTTGCAAGCGTTTACATCGGTTACGGGTATTAGTATATAATTTATTATTAAAATCTTTCGTCTTTTAATTATTATTAAAATCAGTATGTTAGTTTTTTATTTGTTACATATTGATATCTTAATAAAGTTGTCTATGCTTATTTTCTATCATCACTCATCACAAACAGACAAAAATTTTAATAATTAGCCAAGTGCGTGTCAAGCCACGCGCATGAAAGGTTCCGTAGTTTCCCTC
>DVXP01001600.1:0-14556 GCA_018235645.1 Junonia grisea | reverse complement strand
GTTCAAACTAGTTTTATTTCAATGTGTAATAATCGCGAAAATCTAAGACAACAAGGTGTCGTAAGTTTTTAATTAATTATAAAATTGTGAAAAATAAGGAATAATAATCATAGCTGACATTGGTATTAATTATATAAATATTTATTTATTTATTCTTTAATATTATAATATTTTAGTTTTCTATCATACTTGATGCATTCATATCTCATGTTTAGCTACAATCTAGATGCATTTCATTAAAACAGGAAAACGTGCTACCGTCAGCAGAAAACTAATAAAAATATTACAAAAAAAAAATGTTATATAACCTTATAATTATTACAATACATGTATACTGCATGTGCCGGAAGAATTCTGACACATATATTAGGAGAAGAGGCCTATGCCCATCAGTGGGATATGTACAGGCTGTTACTATGTATATTAAAAGGCTGGCAACGCATTTTGTAGCTTCTCTGGTGTTGCAAATGTCCATGGGCGGCAGTATTCACTTACCATCAGGCAATCTATCAGCTCGTTTGCCCCTATCCTATTAAAAATACTAATCTTATTGTCTAATCATAAATGGCACTGGGTTGCGGAGGTCAGACGGCAATCACTCTGCGTATAAATCAGTAACCTGTGAATACCTAGGCTAGAATCTAGAAGGGTCTGCTTTCCCTGATAAAAATCTGGGAAAATGCTAGGAAGAAGAAGAGTGATGTATTCTTATATTATATGATAAATCGGTAAAGTTGATTGATTAATGTTATATTTGATTTTGATAATATCAAGTAAAAGATCTGATAAAAAGTGAGCATCACCGAATATTTATTTGCAGAAACATAGGAGCCACAAATGCATTGAAAATGGGGACGAAAAGATATAAGCAAAAAAGTTGTAAGGAAAGGGATTAAGGGAGGTCTCCGGATTTCTGACAGGTCTATAACACTATAACAGTCAATACTATTTAATAAAATCAGTGAATGAAATTATGACTTGAAATGAATTAACATGTAAAAAAAGTTGATATTGCTAATTTTTGTTGGCATAAATTTTAATTATTATGCTATCTGTACAAAACTGTAACATTTCGAGTATCGAAAACCGTTGTTCGTCTGGTACCACGAATTCTGTGTAATTGTACCACAATTTCTTCCTAGTATTACTACTGTTTTTTTTTTCATTGACGTTCTTATAGTACCATCTTAACTTTTTGTCTGTATTTTTGTAAAAGTTACATGTTTTTACTTAAAATTTAGTACTTATAGTACCCCTAATTGTTCTGCTATCGCTACACGTGGCTTACGTTATCTGTGTGTGTAGCTGTCAATGTGTGCGTTTCCTGCAATTAAACAGCTTCGAGGTTTCTTATTCATGAGATATAATATGAATTGCATATATTTATATGTTGTGCGCAGTATTGTATGAGTGACGTCACTTCCTTCGGATTTTCCCAGGATTATTTTTTCGCA
The DNA here is from genome assembly GCA_018235645.1 of Junonia grisea. Lineage (NCBI taxonomy): Eukaryota > Metazoa > Arthropoda > Insecta > Lepidoptera > Nymphalidae > Junonia > Junonia grisea. The sequence goes on along the minus strand of DVXP01001600.1, from coordinate 13,102 downwards.
CTTAAACCGCTGTTTACTCGTGACGAGTGAAAAATAATGTTAATTTTGTATTTAATTTTAAATATATGTAAATCTGGGCTATATTTAAACAGAAAATTATGTGTGAAAATGATTATTCTGTTCTACAAAAATATTTAATAAATGTTATACCCATTTCTTAAAACTATTATCGACATACCATTTACCTAAATAAAATTTTAACTTTTCAATTTCAATAAAAAAAATAAACAATATACATATATATGTATCTTAACAAAATTATAATTATATAAGTACACCTTTTCGATAATGAAGACACATTCAAATTAAACCAATTTATACCTATCAAGTTATTGGCAATGTCAAGAACATCGTTTAGACCAATTCATTGTATGTTTAATATTAACTAAACATTTTCTCCCTGGTAAAGTAAAGAATTAACTAAATATTTTCTAAACTTAAAAAAGAAAAAAAACAAATACCAATAAAAACTTTTTAACAAAAAATTAAAACGACTTCAAAAGTAAACTGCCAATCATCAGTTCCACTTCATCAAATGCTATTTAAAAAAATACCGACCGAACTGATAACCTCCTCCTTTTTGAAGTCGGTTAAAAACAATTTCCTATACAACAAATATTTGAAAATCTACTATTTGTGACATTTTTTTTTGTCTTAGTAAAAATGTAAAAATGACCGTATTATAATTATTAATAATTATAGTACCATGAATAATTGTTACAGGATCGATCACACGGTGTCCTGCTTCACGGCCATAACTAATAAATAATAACATACGTGTTGCGTAATAAATAACTCTATTATTAATCACAACACTGACTCAGACCTCCGGAAGTACATAACATATATTTAAATATATATAACACGTATAAAATAAAAAGAAAATCGAAATAACGACGTTATATAGTCCAATATGTTATATAAATAACAATATAAATTATGCATGCATTAATTTTGAAATTCGCATCACTAGATTTCAAATTTCGAATCACATCGCATGACAATTGAACCATGCGATGCAATGTATGACATGACATCGTTATGCGTTAAACAATATAATTTAATTAAATACAATAATGTATTTATACAATACAAAAGTATAAAAATTGCATTATTAGAAAACATCGGCCGTCAATCTACACGTTCCAACATTCTTTCAAATACGTTTCGTAACAGATGTTAGAAAGGGACGGATAGATTAAATCGCCAATGTTAGAAAGAGACAGAGCGCTCAGTGCAGCCTCAAGGCAATCAACGTTTACTTAGTTCGCGTTTTCCATTTGCAACACAGTGTCTATAATTCTTCAGCGATTTGTATGGCGGCTGTTTTGTGTCTAACACTGTGTCGCTCTGTGTTATATTTTGGTTCGGCGTTGTTTTCTTGATTTCCAAGTATCTGAGGTTACTTCTTTTCTTTCATGATCGCCTAGTACTTCGTTCGATTTAAATCCTTTAGAGGAAAAACGTTTTGATCCTTTTTTTTATTACTACTGGTTTTTTTTTATTAACTCTTAATCTCTTCACGCAAGTAATAAAATAAAATGAAATTGTTTTAATCCTTTTTAAATATAACATATTAGTAAAAGTCAATACCTGTATTATTTTACTTCTACTGTCACTTTTTGGTTCCCTTTCCACCTAAGATGATTTTTTTTTTGGAAAATTATATTCATGTACTAATTTAAGCTTAGAGTTCAATTCGATTGTCAATCATACCTACATATATAAAATTATCTCTGATTTCAATTTTTTTGTTAAAATTAGGTAGCCTATTTAAAAAAAGGTTATAGGCTATATTACATCACGATACAACTAACGGAATTAATTTAGATATAAAAATAAACTGGTACATTTAAAACAACTTTAGGTTCAAAGTTAATCTCGACGGTGTTAAAAATAATCCTCTTGTGAAAATTAATACGAGTCGCCGCCCACGTCTGAACAATATTTATTTATAACTTATTGTTTAATTAAAATTATTATGTTTAACGCCTTAACTCATTAATCGAGGAACTGTTTTTTTTATTCTTTTTCACAATGAACAAACAATTGTTTTTTGAACATTAACACTTCTCGTGGCCTCATTTATTATTGTTCCACCGATATGACTCGTAACGTGACATAATATAGCCTATAACCTCCCTAAAAAACGGACCATATAAAAATTATTTTATAGTCTTAACTCTACTGTTTTACATATTAGTATTTAAATATTATATCTAGCGACAATAATTTCTTATCTAATTCATTTCCATGTATCGGCGTGATGTAATATAGCCTAAAATATTTTAAAACATCTGTCTCAATATTTCTACTTTATATTAGTAAACTAGCAGCTTCTTCTTGCTTCTTTTATTAAAGTTTAATATTGATTCTGGCGACAACAATTTCTCATCTCGCGACAGCATGAGAGCCGTTTCATATGTGTAATGTAATTATGGTGTAACATGCTCAACTTGTTTCATACTTTATTACTATACGTTGTAAATAAAACGACGGTATATTTTAATTGCTTTATCACTGACTTATGGTTATGAAATATCATTTTTGAGTGATATAATCGTGGTAAAGTTCGTTTATGGTCACGAAAATTTATTAGGGCGATGACTGGAGGACTGTTCCGCATGTAGTGGTACTAAATATGCCCTTAATGGTGGTTGCGGGTTCGATCCCAGCTCGAGGTAGATGGTTGTCTATACATATTTTTGTTCCTAGATCTGAGTGTTTGTCCTTGTGGGTTTCCTCACCGACAGGTCCCACAGTCGGTTCTGGTTTGTTATCACTTATCACAATCACCTGATATCGATCGTTATTCATATTAGGTTAAGTATTCTAATCTAGATGGTTACCTACTGGCTCGCCTTCGGTATTGCAGAGATAAGTCAGCAATCATTCTGTGTAAGAAGCAATCTGTCAAAACCTACAATCAGTACAGGTATAAGATCAGAAAAAATGTTAGAAAGACGAGGACAATACCTTTTTAGAGATAATGGTAGAGTAAAATTGATTTCCAGATATTCCAGAATATTTACACCATATTATTGCTTTGCAATTCTCACAATAAAGGAAGATATTGTGAGTAACGAAACAAGCAAATAAGTCAATCTGCATTGGAACAGTTTTCCATTAACAGTAGGAACATAGGATTTGTCTCCACACTCCAATATTTTGAGTATTTGGTCCGGTGATTGTCTGTTGACGGGTTGTTGATATCAAGACAGGCAGGTGATATTATTATTATGAGAGTTCGAATAGAGACATCCATAATGAATAGTTGTGACTATGAGAATAGTTTCTTCCGTGTCTTTAATACTACTTAATAGGCTCGGTCTTTGCCCAGCTCTGGGACATTGACAGGCGATCACTGTACTGTAAGACGTTTCACTTTCAAATCGAGAAAGTAATTCACTCATGACTAACTAATGCTAAGAACATCGAAAAATAGAGTAATTAATAATTTCGCCGATAAAAAGCGTCGGTCATGCCTGGCGCGCATTACGTTACTGGTAAAAAAGTCGGTTTTATGCGATATAAATTCAGTGAATCTTATTTCTTTTGTAGCTCTTATTGCCTGGTAATAGAGGCGAATATTAGATTGGTGAAATAAAGTTGTATATAATTTACTAGCTGTTGTTAACTGGGTATTCGTTAAGTTCAAACCCCTTTCGAATATTTTCCGAAAAATCTTTTCTTGAGAGTCTAGATTAGATTCTCATTCGATCAATACCTGTCTATGTAAAATCGGAATCAATAAAACATAAAGGTATTAAAATTATATCGATGCATACACATATTGAACACCTGCAGTTAATACCTTTAATTACAAGTGACATAAATATTGTTTTGATTGTACAAAGTAACACAGGTTTAAGATACGAAAAAAAAAACACGTAAAATTCGTTAACATGGTAAAAGGAGAAAGTGGTAAGGTGGCTTGCCGACTTTGACTTTTAATTGACATTGATATCGGAGGCAAAGGTAAAGGATTTACAAGTCATTCCGAATTTCGGTACAATCGCGTAACAGATGAACCTTTTAATTTTATATGTATCTTTTAATTTTGTTTTTATCGTCGTGATTAAAGGTTGTACCGTTAGGCGCGTACGTTGTTGTACAAAAATGTTTGTTGAAATAAAAATTGATTTAGCATGGGAGTTTGAAAAATCATATTATGTTAGACGTCATGTTACGTCACAGTATATGTGGCCATTTATGTTCCAGGTTCTTTCATAATAACATCTCTCACACGATCAGTCAAACAATAATTTGTGCAGCATGGAGTCGTTTTAAGAAAGACATCATATTAAGGGGTAAAGAGATGTCTAAATGTATACTTTTGGGACGAAGGTTCTTAACGTTGCTTGCGGTAAAAGATAAAAAATAAAAAATATAACACAATGAAAAGAATCGTTTCAGATGTAGATTACATAGTTATTGTTACTACATCACATGTTAAATAAACGTGCTCACTTTTAATAAAGAAGGCTCTTCGTTCCCACCAAGTCCTAACATCAATTTCCGTGAGTTTCATTAAAATATGCCAATCCATTTCAGTTTAATGAAATGTAAATTTAAACTTTATAACGTTTTGCTCATAATGTAGTCCAATAGATTGTCTGGACGGGCGCCGCTCAGCCGCTCACAGCTTATCAATATACTTTCTAGATATCTATCAAGTTGGGAAATTATGCGAAAATAGATTAGTTATTACGGGCTAGGATATGTACAAGTTTGACTGGTTGTCTCCGGGTCCGTTGTCGTTTTCTATTATAATTTTTCATATAAATTTTTGAAATATGTCGGTACTGAATAATGATTGATTGTATTTTAGTATTTTTAGCTTAGAACCATAATATAGAAAAGAGTCAAGTATGACGGTAACACTAATGAAATGAGGCTATTTCTTGTAGCTCATGTTTATTTAGGTACTTTCATTTTTCATAGTAACATTCGGTCTTGGATCGGTTTGATTCTGTTCGATTGGATACAGTTTTTTCACTCCAGGTCTTCTTCATAATACAATTCTCGAACTTACTTTGGGACTAGCTGAATCGGTGTGGTTGGTCCGTATAAATTTATTTATTGACATTCAATGCCAAATAATACCGTTATTTTATACAAAATCTCTTAATTCAATCATCTTAATCTTTCTAGATTTTTTCCAATTCTTCTACTGTTTATACTACGCCAAGATTAAATAGATTTCAGATTTTTCGTATTATCCAATATTCAATATTAAAAATAACTGCTATATATTATTTTCCCGACAGTACCCGTCTTATGGAGGTCAGAGGGACCGCCTCAACCATTCATGCGGTACTTGCGATATCGCTTAAAACATTCACAATTCGTAAGCATCAGAATATGTTTTAGTTAAAATTAACTTTATAACGAGGAAAATGATGTAATAGTTAACTTTCGCTTTCGGTTTTGTTTGCATTACCTAGATTTTAAAGCTAGTTATGTGCCGTGATCTCGTCGACTTCACTAGTAAACCTCTCTTCTTATCGTGATGTAATATGGCCTATAAGTTTCTTTAACAACCGAATTATTTTATTTAAAATCACTATTAAAACCCTGTATTTTGTGACTTGTAAAGATGATAACTGTTTAACATTGATTGGTGATTGCATTTCGATCTTATAATTAGTAAAGTAATGTAATATAGCCTATAAAATTACTTACAAAACGGGCTAACTAAAACAAAAATAATTCTTTAAGTATTATTTTCAGTTTTTCAGTCAAATTACTTCAAAATCTTTTCAGGTTACTACAAATACAATTAAGAATATACACGTAGATACAGTTATTATAGAATAACAAAAAAAACATGTACAAAATAAATCATTCCAACATTTAGCAATTAGTCAATTGTAAAATGAAAATCTTTATCTAATTAGCCATTAAGTATGTTAAACTGACAGTTTAAATTGTCGAGTCAATTAAAAAACGTTAATTATACGTTTAATTATCATTTTTATGTTTTCTAGTAAACGAAACTGCGGGTAAATGTGTGACTAGTTTTATTATATGGTTTTGTACGGATTGACATTTGTCAAAATATGAGACTTTTGTTATAATTACGCCTGCCTTCCTATGTAGTGTGATGTTTTATAGCCTATTACATATCTCAATTAACAGTCAAATTAATGCAATAAAGCAGACTTAACGTTATGTTATTATTTGATTTATTCATAATATAAACTTTTAACCTATCAGTGTTTACTAAGAACACTCTACGCCCTCCTGAGAAGAGCGGAGCAACGCACGGGAGAGGCCGCGGACGTGCTGCGAAAGCGATCCCGTAGCCTCTCGTTTTCCGTGCTGTGGCGGCCATCGCAGGGGGTTTTAGTAAGTGTAATTTCACATAACCCGACATCCCACCCAAGAGTCGGGTTATGAAGATTTACCCTGCGTCAACAAAAAAAATACCGCTCATAGACATTTGCATGTGTTTGCAGTTTAAAAAATACGTTAAAAGATTTTGTACCATACTTATAAAGAAAAAGGAGAAGGGAAAGGAAATATTGAATGGAGCGACATAAAGCGAAACTTAAAACAGCTAAAGTGTTCCGTATAGAATATTTAAAGAAAACAAAGTTTACATAAACATTATAATAAAACCAATAAACAATAATTAAAACAAAAAGTCATGACACAGACAGCTTATACATATATGTATATAAAATCTGCATATTAATGGGCATCTGTATAAAAATAATACATAACAATTTTTACTTGGAAACCCGCATTTTGCACGTGGCATTATGCATGAGACGTAATATGTACAATCAACCATAATATTATTTATTTTTTATTAAAAAAAAGAAGAACACTCGGATATCTGAAGAAGGTAATATTTAGAATATATTTTCTTGTTCATATTATATAAAAAACAATAATATTGCTATCAGTTCATAAATAACGAAGGTATATTTAATTTGGTACCAAATTAAAAAAAAATTCTTCCACACGTTTTTTTTTTATCTCATTTTTTATACTTATTAAAATCAGTTGAAATTACACCATACGTACCTATATGATTTTAGACAGAATGAATTCCGAAACACAATCTAAAATACTTATCAGAGCCAATTGCATCCGGAATTGACATTTTGTAGCTCCTCTGGTGTTGCAAATGTCCATGGGCGGCATTCACTTACCATCAGGTGATCTGTCAGCTTGTTTCCCCCTACCCCATATAAAAAAATAAATAAAAATAGTGCATTTGACGTCGAAGCAATATTTTTAATTATTTATTGTAGACTTAGCATGTATTTTAGAACACACATCTATTATAAATAATAAATAATTCTTACTTTTGTTCGCTTTGTTATTTACATCTTTCATTCATTAATTCTTACAAACATTAGGAAGGAAAAATTTTGTATATTTGGAAGTTTGTTGCTCTTTCACGAAAAAACGGCTCAACCGATTTGGCTGAAAAATAAAATGGTAATAACTCATGCCTTGGATTAGGAGGTAAGATATTTTAAATCGCGAAAATTCATAGATCCTTCAGGTATTACATACACATTTTACAGGCGTGGACGAAGTCACGGAAAACGGATAGTTTTAAATAACTCCCTTTACGCAGTTTATTCCTAAATGCATATAATACGGCTGACTGTACTTAGTATTATTATGCCAATAAAATTAAAGTTATTACACCAGCTTCAAATGTCTGACAATTGAGCCTTTTATTTAGCAATAATAATAATAATTATTTATAATAACAGGTTTAATGACGTCTTATTGGAGAAATATAATTTGTCTTATGTATGTCATTGCAATTGTAAACTATATGTATATAGTGTATTTATTCTAGGTCTCTTCTTAGTAAATTAAATTTTGTATACATCGCACCCCTAGAAGAGTCGCCCAAGTCAAAAAAAGTGTGTACCTGAAAATGCACTTTAAAACTTTAGACATTATAGCAATTTTAGAAGTGGTAGATATTTTGAGTTAGTTGACTCATCTTTCACGGGTGCGAAATGTTAAAATAAGTCACAAATCTTAAATACAAATCAAAAAGTCGATAAGAAAGATTTAAAAGCAATAAATACCTATCGAGATCTATATAATTTTTAAAGTTCCCAAGCCGGTGCGTATTTCACTTGAAACTTTTGATATAATTGGCGTTCGGGCCAGAATTATGGCGATAAAGGAGTTCTTGTAACATCTATAAGTAATAACTCCGCTTCTCATAAGGGTACACTAACTTTGGCAATTTCCCTCGGACTCCCAGCCCTTCAAAGGCGAATTACCGTCGGTTAAATTTGCTCATTTTCCTAAGGTCTGTTATTTAGTTTCATTTCTTTGATCAAGCTTTACAAAGTCGAAATTGTTGGGAACTCCAGTCAAATTGGTATTCAGGGGTGTTAGCGGATTCGCACCTTCGGGTGCTTGGCTTTTTTTTAGGTATTCTGTTTGCTCAATCATTTCTCTTTTGATGTTGATTTTTACGTGTTGTCTCGGATAACGTAATTTGTGTTGACATTTTTTTTTCGAGATTGCTGTTTATGTCTCTCAGATCTCGTTTTAATGTATGTCACGGCATGTTGGAAATTATTATTTATGATTTATGTATAATTTTTTATCGCTTTTTATGTTTGGTTCTGTGCACCTATATTATTTAGCTTTGTATTTGTTACGGCAGAGCCGACTGAAAGAGGCTTGTTACGTGTTTCATTTGAGCTTAATACATATAAGTTTTTAATGAACTAAAAAGAACTACTCCAAGATCGTTTAAAAGAATGAGCGTTGATTTAATTTGTTCATATTTTATTTAAGGATAAATGTGAAAACTAATAAGCGGGGAATAAGAAAAGTTGCCGGGAAACTAATAAAATTCTTAAGTTAAAACTTCTCCCAGCTCTTTGTCGGCGCGCGGCGTTACAATGAAATTGTCGGTTCCGTACCTGCGAACCGTTGTAAGAGAAAAACCTTTCTGGTAGTTATATCTTACTGAGTATATATCTTGTCTTGAATGGTAATGTCTTATTTCAAAGATATTTATCTAGAGATATGTTGGTAATATGTTATTAACATAACCTATTTCAATAATTGGTATGATATAGTTAGATAGATTTAAACATCACTAGCAGGATTTCAAATATAACATTTTTGTTAGTATATTTCCTCATACATTGGGGCTATGCCAATTTCGACGAGACTTTCATTGTTAGATCTAATGATATAAGACATAACATAGGTAGGCTATTTTTATTTTTAGTAACGTGATTAAGGTTCCGCGGGAAAAAATAAAACTTGTGAAATCTATACTTTTTGCACGAACGAAGTCGCGGGCGTCAGCTAGTATAATATGTGTGGATTGAATATATGTATGTATGTGGACACGTAATTAAATGTCATCATTTATTTCGTCTTTTATTTCCATTCATACTCCAAGCGATATTATAGTGTGAAAGTGATTCAATTTCACTATTATACTATTGAATTGATTTAAATAAATTATACTTCATTGATAAATCTGATCTATAGGGAATTTATAATAGTACGTAAATTATATTAAGCATGCTAATTATACTTCTACGATGATATATACGTGTGAATTTAGCCGTATCATAAAAAGCAAAATCAGAGCCCTTCTGTTTTATACTCAACTAGCAGACCGGCCCGGCTTTGCACGGTAATCCCCAACTTTTTGAAGATTTAATATAGCCTATGTTCACCGGAGATGGCGTAGCTTCCCAACAGTGAAAGAATTTTTCAAATTGGTTTCGGAGCCTATTTAATACAAACAAACAAACAAATATTTCCTCTTTATAATATTAGTATAGATTGATATTATGAAATTAGAGCGAAAGATCCATTTATTGTCATTAATCATTATACAACTCGAGGCTGACACGTGGAATTGTTAATAAAACAAAGGTGAATTAGAAATATGAAGTAATTTATTTATATATTTATTTTTTGTTTATTTATAATTTTCATATCATATAAATTAGATTTTAGTTTTCGTCCTTGTATTTCGACGGTAAATAATTTTGTACGTAGTTAGGCCCTAAAAAGAAATTGAGTCTGGTCTAGATAACGTTTAAGGCAAGGGATTGGGTGACAGACCCTTCTCTAGTCACGGCCGACCGGCGCTTGCGCAGCCGGCGTTGCTCAATCCGACCAGTTGTGTATATGCTGTTTGGGTTCTAGAAAAAATAGATTTTTTTAATGTGTAGACGTAAAATAAATTAAGCAGATTTTTTTTCTAATTACTTAAAAAATTGTGTGTCAAAAACATGATGCGTGATTCAAGAATACTTATTAAATGAAATTATTAATTTGAGTATGATTTTTATTGATATTAATATTAAAACTTTTTACGATTGTGATAAGTGCGAAAGTTTATTAATAAAATTAAATTATAAATATATTAATAAAATTTTACAGTATTTTATACTCTTTTAAATGTTTATTTCATAGATATCTTTTTATGTCCATATATTTTTAATCCGGCGAAGCCTCGAGCCGATGCAAGAAATATATAACTGAAATTAATACTGAGATATAAATTATTAAAAAATTGGACCAAGGCAAACACATGTTATGTAGTACAAGTATATAAGAATGTGCAATTGATTGACAAATAGGTTGATATATATATATGTACGCTGCTAAAGTTTTATGCGCATACGAGAGACTTTTGTCCATCGATAGGTAATTGATAAAGATATATGTACATATAATGTGACGGGTATGAATTTTGCGTGACACTATAATTGCTATTAGATTTTAACGCGTTGACTAAAGTCCCTTATGTGCGTCACGTGAAAAATTTCTGGAACCTGATTCTCTGAGACAAAATGAAACGTAAAAGGCTGTATTGCATTACCTGGTGCTGTATTATGATCCCTTAATTCCAGCCAGTCAGTGCTCACGTGACATATTTGTGTGTACTTATAAGGTAGGCGTGATCGCGGACTGGCTGGAATGAAGAGGTCATAATACGACCCCTTTTAGCAAAATAAGTGTATAACGAGTTTGTTTAAGTTTTGATTTATCATATGGAATAAGTGTTCTTAATATGTTTTTCTCCAAATTTGTGTCACATACTGTATGTACACGAGGACAAAAGTTCCTCGTGTGCTCAAGCTACTATATCTAATGCATGTTGCAAAAGTTATCATTTACAAGCAATTATTATCTTTATAACTATTACATAAAGTTTTAAATTGCGTAACTAAATTGAGATGTGGCATTATACTATTAACTACTGTCATATTTAATAATTTTCTGGGTTTATTGTGTTCTGTAATAAATAATTGGTTACTTTAAATAAAAATCTAGACATGAATCAAAGAATCTAATGAAAAATCTAGAAATTAATCGTGTTATTACTAATATAAAATGAAAAGGTTTTTTTATTATTATGTGAAATAATTACCCTTGTTTATAGTAATACATATTGACTTATCTACAAAAGGATCACCGACTGATAATATAAAATTAATACAAGTAGCCGATGCTCATTAGCATAATACAAGAGACACATAATATCTTAAGAAAAATAAAACAAAAATATATATTTCGGTTATACATACTTTTCATAAGATTGCTTTTTTTATTTTATTAGTCAATAAAACTTGAGATACTTTTTTGATATAATCATAATCCTGATTCTAAAATTTTCGGCAATCTGTTTTAACAAAATCCCTTATATTTATTTGTCGGCTAAAAAAAAACTTTTACGCATTACGAAACTCTGTGTAGGCCATATGTTGTTATAGTTACAAAGCTTTCGTCCATTCACGAGAGAACTCTAACACCGAACTCAGTCAAGGTCGGCTCCATCTTATATAATAACTCGATTATCTTTCTCAGCCTTTCACTCAAGGTAGGCCAATTTGCCAACATAATCATGACATTTCGCTGGCCCGGATAACTTAACAATAGGCCTTAATCTAAATAGAACCTTATTTTTTTCTACATAGAACCCATTTTGCATTAGCATCGATTAAAACGTATATAACGTCTTGTGTAATCAACAAGTCTTTTAGTAGTCATTTTTATGACTTGTACTCACATTTTGCAAGCAAATGTATGTTTGTACAGTGCATAAATTTTTAGGTTAAACAAAAGGCAAGACCATCGTATAATTTAACCTTAAATATGTATAGTTGTTATGTGTTTGTTTTAAGCAGAGATTATAAGTAGGTATACATGTAACACTTTCTGTAGCAAATCAGAATATACAAGTACATATAGTAGAATCCGTATATAATAATATAAATGCGAGAAATTCTGCCTGATTGTCTGATACGCTTTTACGCTTAAAGCGCTAAACTTTGGAGTGGAAGATACGAATTCTGGAAAGGACATAGGCTTTTGTCGTGTTTATCGACATTTACGCATGCAAATCTACGTTTAAAAGCTAGTTATGTAGAATTAAATAGTAGTTCCTATTGCCTATTGTTACATATAAGTGAATAATCATAACTACGCCATTTTCTTATTTATTTACTTATAGCAAACAAAATATCATCCTAAGCAGTTATGCTACATAGAACTTACAATAAAGTCACAAAAATTAAGAACACTTTTTACCAATTTACTTACCAAATACCTTATAACGATATTTTAGTAATCAACTTATTTCCTTTACAGCGGTACGAGCCTTATCCGTTCCAATACGAGCAGGCAGTCTACAAAAAGCCGCTAAGAGAGCACGAGAAGCCACAGGACCTCCGCAACGTGCCTGGCACGCCAGGCGTGGACTTCCCCATCTACCACACGGTGCCAGAGACGAGATTCTCGTGCGCGCACGTGCCAGTCCATCCTGGCATGTACGCGAATGTGGAGACTGGATGCCAAGTGAGTGCTTGTTTTGATTTATTGAGACTTTTGGCTTATTTTTGGTGTTATAATATTTTGTGAGAAATAAGTGATGTTTTGATTATTGAATATTTTCATGATTACGCTTTGTTACATAATCATAAACGTACGGGCCCTGTACGTTTATAGAAAATATTCAATAATCTTCTCTATGTCACGAGACGTAACGTGTCCAAAACGGATGACGTCATATCGTGCTTGTCAAACAATCTTACCATGGCACGTTACGACTTCTTAAAACGGTATTTTG